>CM038795.1:81685046-81867546 GCA_021764765.1 Vicia sativa
AAACAAATACCCCTCTCTCACTCTCATTTACTTTCTATATGCAATTTATTAAATTATCCCCAAGTTTAAGATAAATTATCCTATTTTAACTTTTAACACAATTTCATTGGAAATAGGTGCTTGTTGTGATTTGTTATAAACGATCAATTGTGATATAATTATGTTGGTTATGTTTATCATTTCTTATTCCATACGAATTTCACATATCAGTGTTTTCAATAACAAAGTTAGTTTATACAACTTTTTGATCTAAGCTAAACCTCTTCCACTCTACATTGTCTTTCAAAATAAATTTTAATTACATATTTTTGAAAGGTAACTTTACTTGGGGATCTATTCACTTCCCCTTCTAGATAATTCGTCGTCGTCTAACACATGAAAATTTGAAGGATGCAACGAACAAATAAGAAAAGAGAAACAAGGAAGAAGAAAACTTCCTTTTTATAATCCAATCTAATAAGAGAGAAAAATACTAATAGGTCAAAAACCACATGTGACACTCCAAAGAGTTCCACTTCCCACGAACTAATCATCACACCTCAACTTTTTCATGTGCCATTAAATGTGTGTCTCACATTAGGACTGCTAGATTCAAAGCTAGAAACAATGTGGCAATGAATAAATGTATCAAAGGGATGAGTTGATATTATGACACATTTCCTTTAATAAATAAAAACGTACATAATGTCAAAAGTCATCACAATATTCGTACTCCTAAAGGAATCAGGCACATAACCATACAAACTTATAAAGAAATACGAGAAGTCTTCCATCCAATAACACCGTAAGTCATGTCAGGTATTGAAAGGTAACATCATCAACTAATAAAAGGAATTTAAACATTTATCAACCCAAAGTTCATCAACTAAAGGTCGTACAATGTCATGAATGGATCAATGAGTGAAGGTCGTTCCATTTAAAGATACTTCATTTTCCGATGAAAACATCATTGCAGGTATATTTCCTATAAGATAATTAACACATGCCTCAGCATGATCTACATACTTAAGAAGTTGCAACCCACATGATAGAAATAAAAACAAAGTCAAAATAAATCAAAAATCACTAATGATTACGAACAAAGAAAGGAATGAAAACATGATTGACTAAGTATTAGGGATCTTTAATGAATCGAACAGAATAAAATATGTTTACCTTGACACATATTCCAAGACTCCTTATAAATTTCCATTCAAGAAAGATCGATCCGACCTAGATGACTATTGTTCTGGTCAGAACTAAGGCTCGAACCTCGTAGCAACGAGTCAATAAATGTGATTAAGTTGAGGTAGATCACGAGATGGTCACACCAAAATTGTAACCAATCAAGGCTTCCATATTACATGGGCTATTAGATCCACTAATAACCGCCCTCTAAGGAATTTGTCCCTCAACGAATGGTCTAAAACGTCCTAGCCATAAAATGGTTATGCTCTAGAGACGCATTATATCATATATGTCTAATCTCCATATGCTGGCAGATGATGAGAACTTGCATGACCCTCTAACACTTGTTCCTTGATATAACTTCTCTGAAAAGAATATTAAAGACCCTCTAACTCTAAAATTCTAATATAAAATATGGAGAATAGTCCAACATCATATAGATACTATTTTAAACTCTAATTTTCACACTTACGACTAGAGCTGTCAAAACGGGCTACCCGGTCCTAAACGGGCTGGCCAATGCGGGCCTCATGCTTTTTAGGACCGGGCCCAAAAAGCCCATATTTAAATGGGCCCTATTTTTACTACCTAGACCTAGCCCTGTCTGGGCTGCGGGCTACCCGACCCTAAAGGACCCATTTCTATAAAAAAAATTAAAATTTTCTCCTTAAATTTGTAAGTAACCATACAATATCATGCAATAATACATGTATGTATAATAAATTTCAAATCCAAAATTAGAATTTCTAAATAATCCATATAAATTAACAATTAAAATGTAAAACAACACATTAACTTAATTTAAAGTATCCAAAATACATCACAAATTATCCAATGTAGCACACAAAATTAAATAACTTGTTTGAACAAATTTTAAGTTATAAATATTCATGACAATTATAATGTTATAACAATTATAAGAAGAAATTATTATAAAATTTTATAACAATATAATTAGGAAAGAATAAATTCTAATTATATTAAAAAAAATTCATTTTTTTCTGGACCGGCCTATATGATTTAGAGCTTTTTCGGACTGGGCTAAAAAAGATTCAGATATAAATGGGCTCGAAAAATAAGACTCATGCCCTAACTTTTTTTAGACCTGATAGACCGGTCCATAAACTTCGGTCCATTTTGACGTCTCTATTTACAAGTTACGACAATCATCAATTTGATAGTCAGAGTGCTTGTATATATGTTTCCATTGAGCATACTAAAAAAATTGAAGATTTTACCAATATTCTATGTCAAATTAAAATAAAGCTTATTTTAAAATAGCAATGAAATGCTAATCATTTTTATTTATCACATTTTAACTCATTTAATTATCCTAATAATTGCAATGAATAATAAAAATATTTAAATAAATAAAATCTATTTATTTTCAATATAAAACATTTTTCAAAAAACAAAAATCAATTTCATAAAAAGAGTAGTTAGCAATGAATATTTAGAAATGAGTGAAAAGTAGAGACAAGCATAACTTGTGGTAAGCCAAGGAAGGAACACTGCCACTGAACTCTACCAAACCGTGTATGCTATATGCCCGTAGTTGGTAGCCGTCCAACGTAGCCACATGTGCTCTGCTACGGCGGTGGGTCCTCCCTCAACCACCATCAATCACCATGGACCCCTCCTCATCTTTCAATTCCAACCTTAGTCAAGATACTCCTTTATCTTAATATTCTAATCTAATTAATCTTCTTCTTAACAAAATTAATCATTACTTAATTCAGTCATTGTTCTCTTTAATCTCTCTATTCTCTACCACATATGATATAGAAAAGTCTATATTGATTCTGTGATGCAATCAAAAGACTAATTCAGGTTTCGCAAATAATTATATATTTTTTTTAATCAAGTCCTACAAAATCTATGTAGTGGTTAAAAAGTTCTATATGTTTTGTCTAGTCTCTTTGTAGAATTAAGAAGAGAAAAAAAAAATCAAGAATCTAAGCTTTTAGATTGAATATGAATTAACATCAATTCTTTGATTCTTTTACTACTTTTATTATAATGCAATAATTACTAAACGACAATAATGACTCTATTCACTTACTTTTTTGACAATATTCGTGTGACTTTGGTCTTTGAAGACTAACAAATTTCATGTCTGCATTGGTACTACTTTCTTGGATTATTATAACAATACAATTAAGTTAACAATAATCTAATTTTTTTTGGTTAATTGTCACCTCTTAAGGAGTTTATTTTGTTCTATTATAGAAAAATTGTTTTATTTTAATTTTTTCAATATATTGTATGGGACAAAGCAATCAGCCATTTCTGAGGACCAGAGTCAGACCTAATAAATGCCCTACAAGCTTTAGTTAGAATTGGATCTATTGTTCAGTTTCTGGCACTTGTTGTTGTTGGTACCAATTTTTTCAACTATATAGATGTGGTGAGTTGGGCAAATTGGATGATGATATTATCATCCATCAATAAATTGATGATCTTACTTTCTTTTCCCCAAATTTTGTGATGCAATGAACAACTTGCTAGTTGACAAATGTGGCCATATGTCAGATACTGAAAGGAACATCCCAACCCTTTAATGCCCAATTATTATTCAACAATATAAGGGAAGATAAATACTCTAGTTTGAAAAAAAATTATGAAAAAAAACTAACCCTAATAATTTAAAATTCGTTGATCTAAACCGGTGAACCGGGTTGTATTTAGATTTGAAGACAGATGTAGTGAATGATAGATGTTATAAGTTGGAATCGCCAGATGATGATATACAGATTAATTCAAACGTTCATATTAATTAACGAATGAGAAGAATGAGATTTTAAAAAAAAAACTTATATATTTTTTAATTTTTTTATTAAATATCTTATCTAATAGTTCTAATAAATTCAAAGTTATATGAAATATTAAAAATATTGTCAGCCTTTGCGATTCTCACGAGTCATTGTCTTAAATTTAATTTCGTAATTAGTATTACTAAATTGTTTGAATCATGGAGTGGACTTGACTTAAGTTGAAACATATTTCATCCGTCTCATAATAAATGTCATATCTATAATAAATGTCATATCCGAAAAATGCATAAATGTTTAAAAAAATATTGGATATATTATTTTTAGTGAAAAATTAACGTCATTTACTAGAATATCTCTATTAGTTGTAGTTGATAAAATAATTAAATAAAGTGAAAGTTAATAAATAAAAATATTACATTAAAAAAAAAAAATAAATAATAATAATAATAGATGTATTAGAATTGTAAGTGGATAATTATTTTGAGACAAAGAAAAAATTCAAAACTATATTTTAAAGTTTTATATTTTTAAATTATATTATTTTGGCATGTATGAATATTAGAAAACCGTCACAACTTCCTCTTACCTATCTATTTGTTTTTATTGATTTTGTTATACATAGTTGTCAATTAAATTCTGCTGAATTTTCTATATGTAATTTATTTTCAGTGCCTTTATGAGTGTAGGACATTATAACTCGTTTGGTCTTTCTAGATGAAGATCTATTAATTCACTTGGGCCATAACTGGGCCTAAGCGTACCAAACCATGACAATGACAGATGTGTACATAAAGTGGCGTACTAAGCTACATGCGCAAGATAGCAAAAATGAAGCTGGTAGGAAAAGTTCACAAAGTTTGGTGAGATGTCTTGTGATTAAATAATGAGAAGATTGAGATAAGCACAGAAAATGGGTAAAAAAGCTGCCAAAAAAGTTTTGAAAAGCAGAAATAGGGTTTATAGAGCATGCATAAGGGTGGAGAAAGAAAAGGATATAATAGAGTGTGTGGATGGAAAGTATTGATGCCCATATTGTTAGGTAGTGGTTGCTTGGACTTAGGCTATTATGATTGGTGTAAGTGAGATCATAAAACATCCTAGCTAACTCTTGTTTCCCATGTTGTCTTTTCTCAGTCAACTATCTATCACTTTCACTAAACTAAACCACTTGTCCACCACTTTTTTTTTTTTTCTTTCAAAGTTTAAATGTAAAATTTGGATTAAATCACTAAGTTAGTTTAGTGTTAGTTTGGTTTGAAGTTAGGTTTTCTAATTGAAATGATTAGTTGCGATTTAAATTGATTTTGAGATGAAAATTTATTTAATTTATTATTAAAATTATTTATGATTCAATTCAATTTTAATGACAATTTAGAGTTTTATTTTGATCTAATTTAATTTTACGCGGTTTAATTTAATTTGATTTTCAATAAATAATATAAAATTGAAACTTATTCAAATAGTTTCATTCAAATATATTATTTTATTTTATATTATTATTATTTTAGTTTAAATAGTTTTTTTTTATGAATTGACGTATTTTTTATTTTTGTTCTTGTAATTTTTTTTAAAAAATTATCTTGGATATTAAAATTCTTTTGATTTTAATTCCTAAAATCAAAATTGATAAGAAAATTCGCAGAAAATTTATAAATTTTTCTACTAATTTTAATTTTAAAGACTAAAACCTAAAAAAATTTAACATTTGAAGATCATTTCCAAAGAAAAATAAATTACAAAGACAAAAATAAAAAACACGCTAACTTACATCAACTAGACAAACTATTTAAACCTATAATTTTTTATTAGTTAAGTTTTTCTTTTAATCAGTTAGTTATTTTCACAAAATGACATTTAAATATATTTAACAAATATTTTATTTTATGTCGTTTTTTGTTTTCAATTTTTCGATAATTACTACAACAAAAGTGCCTATTTTTTTAATTTTACATATTATTAATTATTATTATTATTATTATTATTATTATTATTATTATTATTATTATTATTATTATTATTATTATTATTATTATTATTATTATTATTATTATTATTATTATTATTATTATTATTATTATTATTATTATTATTATTATTATTATTATTATTATTATTATTATTATTATTATTATTATTATTATTATTATTATTATTATTATTATTATTATTATTATTATTATTATTATTATTATTATTATTATTATTATTATTATTATTATTATTATTATTATTATTATTATTATTATTATTATTATTATTATTATTATTATTATTATTATTATTATTATTATTATTATTATTATTATTATTATTATTATTATTATTATTATTATTATTATTATTATTATTATTATTATTATTATTATTATTATTATTATTATTATTATTATTATTATTATTATTATTATTATTATTATTATTATTATTATTATTATTATTATTATTATTATTATTATTATTATTATTATTATTATTATTATTATTATTATTATTATTATTATTATTATTATTATTATTATTATTATTATTATTATTATTATTATTATTATTATTATTATTATTATTATTATTATTATTATTATTATTATTATTATTATTATTATTATTATTATTATTATTATTATTATTATTATTATTATTATTATTATTATTATTATTATTATTATTATTATTATTATTATTATTATTATTATTATTATTATTATTATTATTATTATTATTATTATTATTATTATTATTATTATTATTATTATTATTATTATTATTATTATTATTATTATTATTATTATTATTATTATTATTATTATTATTATTATTATTATTATTATTATTATTATTATTATTATTATTATTATTATTATTATTATTATTATTATTATTATTATTATTATTATTATTATTATTATTATTATTATTATTATTATTATTATTATTATTATTATTATTATTATTATTATTATTATTATTATTATTATTATTATTATAAAATGAGAGTGGTTCTTTATAAATTGATGATTCATATTTCATATTGGATTACTAAAGTACATCTCATCTCTTTTTGTTCTTAAGACTCCCACTTTCTCGCACAATATATATCTTGCCAACATCATCTTTTAACCTTATTCACACAAAGTTCACACTTTTTTTTTTTTAATGAGACTAAAGTGGTCCAATGACACTAATTAGTCACACAAGTCCTTTTAGATATGCATAATGGAGAGGGGAAATTTCTTTGCACACTTATTCAAGTTGCTTACCACTTGACAATTGGTGCAATTCATTTTTAACAAGTGAGTTTATCGTGTTGAATAAAGACTACTGATTTTCTATCTACAAAATAAAATTAGTTAAAAAAAAAAAGAAGCAAAACTAGGAATGGATAAACCTCATTATGAAAGGTTGAAATTTTAACTAAGTTATTTCAAAACTTTAGTGAACTGTTATGAATATTGTGGCTCATGTTCAAATAACATTTGTAATTTTGGTTCACTCGTTTAAGATTATATGAAATGAACAAAGAGGATTTATGTGAGATTAGCCCTTATGGAAAACACTTTCATCAGGTGAGTTCAGAACGTCCTGCTATGTCTTTGGGAATGAGTCATCCACCATATTCTTCGTTCAAGTCATAATCTAGAATATAGCTCCAAGAGCTTAAGCATTTTGCTGTCTGAGAAGGTCTTGCATGAGCACAATAAAAATAAAAATAGAAAATAGAAATAATTAAATAACATATATTTTTAAATATTTAAATGATAAATAATTTTATGTGAGTGTGTTCAAATAATTATGTGTTGGGGTTGTGCTCAATCAAGTATTACTCTTGCTGTCATGTCTTGCTACATTTTTGCTAATGAGTCTTCCATCACACTCCTTAGTTGAGTGGGGTCGTACGAGTCATAACCGAATTATACGGATCATTGAATCACTAAGGCTTTATATATCTGTCTGACCTGCTAGGTCAAATGTATTACTTTTATATACCACAATCTTAAAGATTTATTGAACATATTGCGAACAAGGTCACTAATATAATCTTTGTTAGAACATACACAAAAGGGTAAGGTGAATTAATGGTGAAAATGGTTAATTGGAGAATATGAAGTTTAGAGAGAAAATAGGGAATTGAGAGAGAAAGAGTAATTGAGGAGAAAATATTGTGTATTATTCACAATGGCATTTCAAAGATTAAATGAGAGAGAGTATTTATATAGTATCCACAAAAACACAACAAAACAACAACTAACAAAACTGCCACTGACAGCAGGGCAGAAAAACAAAAATTCGTGGCAGAAATCGGTTTCTCCAAATGGGGAACCCGGTTTCCTCTTAGAAACACAGTTTTCCTACTTCAGTGGTAGAACAACTTTTCTGAATAAGCTATTTCTAAAACAGCTTCTGAGGCCTTCAAACTACACTTGACTTATATTCAACATTCAACACACCACCTTACGTCAAGTGCTCCACATTTCTCAAGCTCAATTTCTTCATAAGCCTCTTGAACACTTCATTTGTTACTGCATTCGTCAATAAATCTGCAAGTTGTTCTTCGCTTCGACAATGAGCTAGCTTCAGCTGTCATTCACACACTAGCTCCCTCAAGTAATAGAACCTCATCTCTATTTGCTTGCTCCTCCCACGTGCTATAGGATTACTTGGAAGGTTGATAACCGAGAGGTTTTCACACAACTTTTACCTCAATGTTGTCCAACTCTTTAAGTAGATTCATTAGCCACACAACTTGACATGCACTCATCGACGCAGCGATGTACTCGGCCTCGCAAGAAGAGAGTGCTACCACGGATTCCTCTTTAGAGCACAAAGAGATTGGAGCTCCTCCAAACATAAAGACATAACCAGCCGTAGACTTTCGATCATCTTTATTTAACCGAGTAATTCGCACATGCTGCCCATATCAGTTGTGGGAAAGAGAATTTCGCAGCCAAGAGTACCTTTGATGTAACGAAGGATCCTCTTAACTGCTGTCAAATGAGACACATTTGGTCTCTCCATGAATCTACTATCAATACCAAAACTAAATGCCAAATCCGGCCGCGTATTACATAAGTAACGTAACGATCCTATCAACCTCCTATATTGAGTTGGATCAACATCACCTTCATCTTCATTCTTGGACAGCTGCAACCTTGGTTCCATTAGTGAATTGGCATCATTCCAATGCTCCATATCACACCTCTTCAATATCTCAAGGGAATACTTTCTTTGATGCATGGGAAGTCCCAACTTTGACTTGTGAAACTCTAAGTGAAGGAAGTATGTCATGATACCAAGGTCGCTCATCTCAAATTCTTCCATGAGTTCACCTTTAAACTTGGAAATAAAGTCCTCATTGCTGCTTGTAATAAAGAGACCATCCACATATAAGCAAAGTATAACCACACCTTTGCTTGTATCCGATTTCACATAAACACCATGTTCGGATACACACTTCTTGAAGCCAACTTCAATAAGAAAAGTATATATGTGTTTCTTCCAAGCTCTAGGTGCTTGTTTCAAACCATAGAGTGCTTTCCTCAACTTATAGACTATTCCCTCTTAATTCTTTATCACAAAACCATGGAGTTTCTCTACATAGACTTCCTCCTCAAGTGGACCATTCAAAAATGTGGATTTTACATCCATTTGGTACATTCGCCAATTTTTGCTATTGGTGATACCAACAACCAGCCGTATAGTCTTCAATCTAGCTACCGGAGCAAACACCTCATCATATATACCTTCTCGCTACAAAAATCCTTTCGCCACTAGTCGAGCCTTATGCTTGACAATTTCATCTTTAGGATTTGCCTTCACTTTATAGACTCATTTTACTCTGATTGCCTTTTTTGGTTCCGGTAAATCAACTAGCTCCAAGTACTGTTTTTCTCAATGGATTCCAGTTCTTCTTTCATCGCACACACCCACTTTGAATTGCTTAATGCCTCTTCCGTACTCATCGGCTCAGATTCGACCATAAGCGCAAAGTGTATAAGATCTCCATCATTGTTGATCTCATTATCATGGAATATTTCACAATCTTAGAGGCGTTGAGGTAGACCTCTGCGTCTTGTCGGTCGTCTACTGGACTCACTGCTCTCTGTAACATCGCAATTTTTAATAGTTAATTATTAATTATTATTATTTATCATATTCTGTGATAATTAATTTAATTGGGTGATTTAAATGAATATTTGAATTATTTGAACATGAGTGTTATTTGAATAATTGGTTTTATGAGTAGAAATGAAATTATTTACTATTGGGACTAATTATAAGAATGGAAGTAATAAGGAGGTGTTAAGTGCTAAGTCCAAATTGGAGTTTACTAGTTAGTAAAGGGTTAGAGGAAAACATAATTAGAATTGTCATTTGGAGAAAAAGAAAGAAAGAAGAGAATATAAGAGGAGAAGAAGATAAGAGAAGTGAAACCCTAAGGAAGAATCTTCAAGAGGTAAGTAAGGGGAGAATCTTCATTATTATGCATTTTTATGTTGTTGGGTAGTGATTAGTAACATACTATAGGATTGAGTATCTATATTTCTAGGTTTTTGATTCTCAAATTGAAGTTGTAATTTGGGGATTTTGATGATAAAAACTAGATTTGATGATATGGATAGGTTCCCTATAGTGCATACATGTTAGATGATATTTAAATGATGATTAATAAGCATTAAAACTGTTTTGGGTTGGTAATTTCGTGAGTGGTGCAGTACTGTTCGCAGTAGATTTTTCTGCATAACGCAGAGGCCGTTGAGCGTGCCTTGCTGTATGCAGAAAAATAAGATTGCTTTTTTTTTTTGCATAGTTGGCTTAGAGATTTTCTTGCTTATGATTTATCATTAATTTACATGATATCTAATAATTCTATCGAGGAGTATTGGATTGTTTTTGGATGCGATTTTGTTGATTACATGCTACTTGAATTAGTGTATGTATGTTATGTTTTGGATGAATTATTGAGAATAACATGTGATTACTTGTATGCTATATGATATTGGTGATCCATAATAATTGGAAATTCTTGTGTCATGCTTGTTGTTGTTGGAAAATGATGTTTGTGCAAGATCATGGATAATTCAAATGTGTTGAATTATTGTGGTATGCTTGACAATTAAGGTTTATGGATAATCTTAATTGCATATATGTTGAGTAACTTGTACATGCATTCATGGGGAGTTGGAACTTTGGTTGTTTGCTTGATCCTTGAATGGAAATAATAGCGGTGAAACTTTGGGTTCACAATGTGCTTGATCCTATATAGAAATAGAAGCAGTGGACTATTATGTTCATATGATGGCTTTGGTCTTGTCCGGATCAGAAGCGTGACTTAGATTCTAAGTTATTAAATCGAAAGTGAGGTGAGCGTAATGTTCACGATGGTACCACATGCATGAGTCACATTGCATTATTGTCTCATGGGTCATTAAAGAATGTGTGTGTGTGTGTGTGTGTGTTGGAATTTGTGGTAATTGACTATATTGACCATTAAATTGCTTGTATTGATGATATTCTTGCTACTTGTGATAAATGAGAGTATGTTATACTTAGAATATTTGTATATCTTTATTATTTGGAATATCACATGAAGTGTGTAGAATTCTTGAATATATGTTGTTTCTATATTGCTTCCATCTTTCATACATTTGTATAATGATGTTAGTTTTCACCCTTCTGTTGTGATGTTGCCTCTATGTGGGTAACGTGCAGGTTTCGAGAGGTTCCGAGGATAGCGGTGCATCACATGAGACTAGTTGAGGAGTGTATCTAGTTATTCCTTATACTAGATAGTGAGTCATTGCTCTGGTCATGTAACACGGGGATTATTTGGATTTATGCTTCTATGAGATATTTGTTATGTATTCTCATATATTTTGGATTTGTATGTTGAGATACTATGTTGATGTGGCCTTGGTGCCGATGTATGAATTATTATGACTTGATTTATGTTATAGAATCATCTTTATTTCATCAAATGGTTATAGTATGATATATAATCATTGATAGTATATGAAATGTGTAATACTCCACTGTGAAATGCATAGTTTTATTTTAAAGCATAAGATTCAAATATGTGTTATGATTATAACCAGGTTGCAATTTTGGAAAACATATAGTGTATACATATATATAATTTGTATTTATATATGTGTATATTTTAAATGTGACATCCCTTGTATGAGTGCATTTTATTTTACTCTACTTTATATGTTATTTATTATGGGGTAAAAGAGGGGTGTTACATTCTCACCTTCAATCAAATTCGGGACTGGCTCTTGATTCTGATGCAGTTTTGCATTTTTTGGTGGAAATCGGTTTCCAGGATCAGGGGAACTAGTTTCTGCTTCCAGAAAATCAATTCCTGAGCCTTCAGAATGCAAATATCGCGATGGAAACTGGTTTTCTTCTATTGAGAAACTGGTTTCTACTGTTGTTCTCAAAAATTTTCTACTGTCAAACAACCTCAGCTCGTCCCTCACCACGTCTCGACTAATCACGATCTTCTTGATACTAACATCAAATAATTTGTAGCCTACAATAGGGTGATATCCGACAAGTAACATTACCTCTCCTTTATCATCCAACTTATTTCGAAGTTGACATGGAATATACCAAAATGTTATCGAACCGAAAACTTTCAAATGCATCAAATTCGATTTATGACCAGACCATACCTCTTCCGATGTCACTTTATCCAGCTTCTTAGTAGGGCACCTATTCAATAAATAGTCTGCTGTAGAAACCGCTTCTCCCCAAGTTCCTTCGACAAGTTCTTCCTTTTTAACATGCTACAAACCATATTCATAATTGAGCGATTTCTTCTTTTGGCAATACCATTTTGTTAAGGCGTATAAGGTGGAACAACTTCATGCATTATACCGTCATCATCACAATAATTCCCAAACTCGTTTGAGGTGTATTCACCTCCACCATCCGTTTTGAGAATTTTCACCTTGTGACCACTTTGCCTCTCCGCCATGCACTTCAAACACTTGAATAATTCAAACACCTCATCATTCCTTTGTATGATATAAATCCATAGTTTCCTACATATGAGTCGACTTACATTGGGCCGCACACATCGGAATACACCACCTCAAGGTGTTTCTTGGTCCTATGACCTACATCCTTGTTGAAATTGTTCTTGTGCTGCTTCTCTTGCACACATTCTTCACATATCTCAGCTGGAAGATTGATCTTGGGCAGTTCGATCACGATACCATGCCTTTGTAACGTGTCGACGTCTCTAAAATTAAGGTGTCCAAGACGGTAGTGCCACAACCACTCATCACGACTTTCCTCTATAGCAAGATACTTGTGCTCCATTACTTTAAACTTATCTTGAAAGTACAATTTGTAGCCATGAGTGATCTAAGGATTAAAATGCCATTTCGGTCAAAAACACGATAAACCTTGTTTTACATATGAATTGTGTAATTCTTCTTGAGTAATTGGCCAATTCTCAAGAGATTACACCTAATTCCAGGAATTTACAACACATCTTTGATCAAGTAATGACTCTCATCCCTCTTCATGATCAAAACATCTCCCACACTGTCAGCCGCTAAAGTGGTGTCATCCGCAAATCTTACTCTATTCTTCGTGGCTTGATTGATTTTCATAAACCAATCCTTTTTACCCGTCATATGAGTTGAACAACCTGAATCCAAGTACCACTCATCACTACTTTGGACTCCACCTCAAACGGATACCATTGTGTTTCGCTCCGAACGTGTTTGTGCAAAATTATGCCTGTTAGAGTTGTTGTCCAACCCTCGACACACATTGTTGCTGCTGTCCAGCCACTTTGTATTGTCATTGTTCTCCTCCGTGATTATAACCAGAAGCGTATCATCATCCTCTACTTATTTCCTTACAACTTTGGCCTCATCTCCATGATTTTCTTTCGATTTTTCATTACATTCTTTTGCAAAATGGCCAAACTTTTGACAATTATAGCACTTCACATTGCTTTTGTCACATCTGTTGTTGTTGTTTCCTTGACCACTACCTTTGGAGCCGCTCTCTCCTCTTTGAGCCATGGACCATTTTGAATTTTATGGATCTCTTCCATCAAAATTCTGGAAATTTGCTTTTCCCTTTGAAGGTCACTTGCCTTTCGATCTCTTGTTATTCTCATTGAACCTTGCTTGCAATGAAATTTCTGCCTTGGACTTGTCATTTCCCCTTTCATACATTCTTTGCTCATGTGATTCCAATGAGCTTTGAAGTTCCTCCTTGCTCAAAGTGAGAAGATCCTTTGTCTATTCTATGGCTTCCACTATGTTATCAAATATTGACGTTAAAGAACGTAAGATCTTAGCCACTATATTTTGTACCGAAACGGTTTCACCGCAAGCCTTCATTTGATTCACCAAATGCGTTATACGTATAATATAGTCGTTGATAGATTCCTTTTCTTCCATTTGTACAAACTCGAACTGCCTCTTGTGAGTTTTTAACCTCACCACATTTGCTTTGTCGGCACCTTCGTACGCTTTCTTCAAAATCTCCCAAGCTTGTTTTGCCGACGTTGTCGTTATCGACGCAATAATGTGTTAAGAAGAAAGATTTGTAGTCTTTCTTCTTCTCTTCCTTGAATGTAGCTTGTTGTACAGTTGTATCCTCTACAACAAGTGGTGTAACTCCATCATTCACCACTTCAAGTACTTCTTGATACCCAAACAAAACTTTCATTTGTTTGCACCATTTGTCATAATTCTTGTAATCAAGAATTGTGAGGTTGTAGGGATTCAATCGGTGGTTTTCATGTTTGCAGTGGATTAACGGATCATAAACAGTGCTCTTGATGCCATATGTTGGAACATACACAAAAGGTGAAAATGGCTAATTGGAGAAGATGAAGTTTATTGAGAAAATAGAGAATTAAGAGATAGAGAGTAACTGAGGAGAAAATGTTATGTATTATTCACGATGGCATTATTCAAACATTACATGAGAGGGAATATTTATATAGTATCCACAAAAACACAACAAAACAACAACTAACAAAACTGCCACTGACAGTAGTGCATAAAAACAAAAACTCGAGGTAGAAAGCGGTTTCTCCAAATGGGGAAACCGGTTTCCTCTTTGAAACATAATTTTTTTGCTTCAGTGGCAGAATAACTTTTCTTAATAAGTTGAGAATGGGTGCTCGAGGGAAAAGGGGACGAGGGCGTCCACATCTGGTGCCACCGTCGCCGTCGATGACCACACCATTGCCGTTAATCCCTGCCATGGGATCCCCAATCCCCTCTGGATCTGGAGAGAAGAACGTTACTGCAGTGTTACCGGAAATTTCAGAAACCCTAGGTTCACCATTGAAGAAGAACGAGGAAGAAGGACCACGCAAGCTCTGGGTGGATGTTCTAAGTGAGAATCGGAATCCTATGAAGGGACTCTCGATTCACTACGTTGCCCCTAACCTAGTTGACGGAGCTATGGAAATTGAAATTGAAGAAGAGGATATCGCTACTGAAGTGAAGTTCTGGGAAACTGCCCTGATCTTGTATGCATTGGGAGAAGATCTGAGTATGACTACGGTGAAGAATTTCATGGTGAGGACATGGAATTTTGTAAAACTCCCAGATATGTACTATCACGATGACGGCTATTTTATCCTTCGATTTCACTCTCAATCGGATATGGATGCTGTACTTATGAAAGGCCCCTATACTCTGAGAAACATTCCCATGCTTCTCAAAGAATGGAAACCTGGGTTTGACCTCCAACAGGACTTACTCCGAACACTCCCCTTATGGATCAAACTTCCCCAGCTTCCTCTTCATTTATGGGGTGCAAAGAGCCTGAGTAAGATTGGAAGCGCTTTAGGAGTGCCATTGGTTACGGATGAATGCACGGCGAGTAAATTGAGAGTATCCTACGCCCGTATTCTAGTGGAGGTAGATATCACCAAGACACTAGTTCATGAAATTGCTATTAAAGACTGTGAAGGGCGAAAGATAGCTCAAAAAGTGGAGTATGAATGGAGACCGTTGTATTGTGAGCAATGTCAGAAAATTGGGCATAACTGTAAGTTCAAGAGGAAGGAGAAGGAAAAACATTGGCAGCCAAAACAAAAACCACAAGAGACCCAGCCAGAGAAGGATGAACAAGTGGAGGAACTAAGTGTTCAAGATAAGAGCAAGGAGCATGAGGAAGTGGCGGAAACATGGACTACCGTGGCAACCAATAAGAAAGATAAAGGTAAGAAGATTCTCCTTGGATCTTCCTCTGCTGTTGTGCAATGTGCAAATGTTTTTGATGTGTTAAAGGTTTCGAATGACCCTGTACTGCACCCGTTAGGGGATCTATGTTAGTGTCATGGAATCTAAGGGGGTTAAATAAATCAGGTAAACTGCTTGAGATACGCTCCCGTCTCAAAAGCCTGAAATCTGAGATTATCATTTTGGTAGAAACTAGAGTCAAGCAAGATAAAGCCAGCCAGATCAGAAATAAACTCAATCTGTATCAAAACTATATTGACAACTATACACATCATGCAAATGGCAGAATATGGGTAACCTGGGATGCTAATTTTGTTGATCTGCAACTTGTTTCCAGCACTGACCAGTATGTGCATTGCGGAGTATATGATAAGAAGGGCAGTCTAAAGTTTTGGTTAACCGCCATATATGCCCATAACCAACTTGAAAGGAGGAAAGCTTTATGGAGGGATATGATAACTCTTCACCAGTCTATTAGTGAGCCTTGGTGTGCTATGGGGGATTTCAATAATGTGGCTGGGGCTCAAGATAGAATAGGGCGAAATTGGTGGTGGAAGCTGAATATCAAGACTTTGTGGATATGATGGCAAGTACAGGTTTAAGTGAGATGGACAGTGTGGGGGATTACTTCACTTGGAACAATAAACATGTTACCGGTGCTATTTACTCTAGGATCGATAGAGTACTGGGAAATGTAGCATGGTTTCAAGATAATTTGCATAACACATTGAAGATACTTCCTCCAAGTGTGTCAGATCATGCCCTGCTTAGCGTGGAAGGAAATGGCCCTAGAAGAAATTCTTCTCGTAGATTCAAGTATTATAATTACTTGGCTGATTTACCAGGATACGAAGAAGTGGTAAGGAAGAGCTGGAGAAAGCCTATACAGGGAGACCCTATGTATATATTGTGGACCAAGCTTCAAAGATTGAAACCGGATCTTACTTTATTAGGGAGACAACTATCTAATATTGCTACTGAGATTGTTAAAGCGAGGAAGGAGCTGGAGATAGCTCAGGAAAACCTAATGTTGAATAGGATGGATACTGAGGCAATTGAAAGAACTAAGATGCTAACCAAAAAAGTCATTGAGTGGAATGAACTGGAAGAGAGTATGATGCTGCAAAGAACTAAAATAGATTGGCTGAGAATGCAAGATGGCAATAATGCTTACTTTTATGCAGCCCTAAAAACCAAATGTCATAACAGAAGTTTGCAAGTCCTAGAGCAAAGTGATGGCACAGTTCTAACTGATAAAGATGACATCCAGAGGGAAGTGCTGCAATACTATAGTAGTATTATGGGGATGAAAGCTGTATCTCTTAAACATGTTGATATTGAGATTATGAGAAGCGGAAAACAAATCACAAAGGCTCAAGGTGATAGTCTCATTGCTATAGTAACTGAAGAGGAAATTTATGCTGCTTTAAATGGGATTGGAGACATGAAGGCCCCTGGTATAGATGGCTATGGGGCGAAATTTTTCAAATCCACTTGGCATATTATCAAAAAAGATGTTGTGGCAGCAGCGTAGGAATTCTTTGAAAAAGGCAATCTATTTAGGGCTTTTAATGGAACAGTGGTCACACTTATTCCAAAGACATAACATACCAAAACTGTGAAGGAATACCGACCAATCGCAGTTTGCACTACTTTTTACAAAATTCTGTCAAAAGTTATGACCAACAGACTGGGTAGGATTCTTCCTGATATCATCCACCAGAGCCAGGCAGCCTTTGTTCCAGGCCAAGTGATTCACAACCACATTCTTCTAGCATTTGAGTTAATGAAGGGGTATGCTAGAAAGGGTGGTACCCCAAGAAGCATGATGCAAATTGACTTTCAGAAGGCATACGATATGATTGATTGGAATGCACTTGATTGTATTCTTCATGAGATTGGGATGCCTGGAAAATTTATAAGTTGGATTATGAGAATGGTAACTACTGTGAGCTACAGATTCAATATAAATGGTGAGTACTCTGATATCTTGTATGCTAAGAGGGGGATTAGGCAGGGGGATCCAATCTCCCCGCTGCTTTTTGTCATTCTGATGGAGTATTTAAATCGAACCATGGTCAATATGCAAAAAAGTAAGGAGTTCAAGCATCATAGCAAGTGTAAAAAACTGGCCATCACCCATTTGTCGTTTGCTGATGATGTGCTCTTATTCAGCCGGGGAGATGTCAATTCAGTGGGAAAGATGCTGGAGGCTTTCCATCGATTTTCTGACTCAATTGGGCTGACTGTCAATCTGAATAAGTGTAGAATTTTCTGTGGAGGGATGGATCAGGATGTGGCTGGAGCTATTCAAAGGTTGACAGGTTTCACAACTGGCCAATTGCCTATAAGGTACTTGGGGGTTCCACTGTCTAGCAAGAGGCTGAATGTGACTCATTACCTCCCTGTGGTGGAGAAAATCACAAGTAGGATAAGGCATTGGACAGCAAAGTTGTTAAGTAGAGCTGGTAGAATTCAACTGGTAAATAGCATAACAACTGCAATCACACAATATTGGATGAACTGTCTCCCGTTACCAAAGGTTGTCATCCACAAAATTGATGCGCTGTGCCGATCGTTTATTTGGAGTGGCAATTCGGTGAGCCGCAAATGTCTGTGGCATGGAAGAAGACATGTAGCCCGTTCAAAAGGTGGCTTGAATATAATTAATCTTGATACGGAATTACATTGCATTATTGAAATGTCTTTGGAACTGAGTCAAAAGTGGATACATTATGGGTCAAATGGGTGCACGCGTATTTCATAAAGAGCAATACAGTGGAGAGTGTCAATTGTCGAATACTTGTTCATGGATTCTTAAAGCAATTATAAATAAGAGGTCCCTCGTTCCTCTTCTCCAGCAACAATGGAACAACATGGTTAACGAGGGCCGGTTTGTGATGAAAGAGGTATACTTACAACTTATTGATGATAAGAGTAGAGTAGACTGGTGTAACCTCATGCGTAACAACTATGCTAGACCAAGAGCCATTTTTACATTATGGCTTGGATGTCACAGAAGACTTGCAACTAAAGATAGGTTGGCAAAAATGGGGATGATTGGGAACACGGATTGTGTGTTATGCAATCGGTCTGAAGAGAACCACGATCACCTGTTCTTTGAATGTAGAGTTACTGTGGAGGTGTGGTCCGGAGTTTTACAATGGTTAGGGGTACAGCACTCACCCTTAGCGTGGAATGAAGAGATGAAGTGGCTTGTGTCACAAACGAAAGGCAAAGGCTGGAAACAAGGTTTGCTGAAGTTGGCATTGGCAGAAACTATATACTGTGTGTGGCAACATCGCAATGAAGTGGTGTTTCAACATAGAAGACAAAGCAATACTATAGTGAATACTATCATTGATACTATTGTTTATAGGAGCTGGATGAGACGTAAATATAGAACACACATAGCAAAACTTATGATGTGAGTGTGTTTAGGTATACATAGGTTTCTCTGCTAGTTGTTAGGCAGGATACATTATTGTTCGCCTAGTTGTATTCACTGTTTTTGGTTAATAACATTCTCTTTTATCCAAACAAAAAAAAAAAAACTTTTCTTAATAAGTTGTTTCCAAAACAGCTTCTATGGCCTTCAAACTACACTTGACTTATACTCAACATTCAACAGTCCTCACTACAAGTACAATTGATGTCCATTGTGGGATCCGATAAAACGTTTATAAAACACAACTATTTCAAGTGTTTTTGATTAACCTACCCGTAGATTCACAATGGTGGCCTTGATAATTACATCCAGTAATGACAACCAGAAGTCTATAAGGGAGATGCTTATCGCTTTGGAGGAATTATGTCCCCAGGAAAATCCTTGCAAATTAGAATTCAAAACATATTGCAACAACAACGAGAATATGGCAATCAATTTGAGGGCATAAAGGTCCTTAGAAGCACGTTGTTGTCATCTATAAATAGAAATTCAATCATAAGTGCGACCAATTCTCTCAAGTGAAAGCTTCTCTCCATAATTATGAATGAAGCGACCTTGAGCTAGCATACGAACCTCCCGAAGTTCCTATAACCAGCTATCAAGATTTGTTGAAGAAAATGATCCACTGTTCTCAACGGGTAAACACCCCCAAGGTGTCCACTACAAGCAAGATCAATGTGTGTCGGGGGGAATTATAGGTCCTTACAATAGTACATGGAGTGTTTCAACAAATTCACCATTAAGGTGATAAGCTTTAACCATAAGATGTTCGTGTGGGCCTTTTAGAATGGGCTTAAAGTTGGATATTTCAACGAGTCCATCGCTGAAAAAACCTATAGACTCAATGGAGGAAATAATGGTGAGGACAAAACTTTAATTTAAAGGCAGTGAAAGAAACATGGAGAAGAAAATCGAGTATTTAAAGGAATGTGACAACTAGGGATATGACTCTTCTAGTTAATGCAAAAAATAACTTCCCTCAACCAATTAGGGACATGGGGGCTTTAAAACTCCTAGAAAGCATGTGGAAAACTATATGTTATTAAACATTGAACGATAAAAAATATAGAGAGAAATGTTTCACAATAAAGGCATTTTCCAACCTTCAATCCCTAAATAAGAGGTGATAGGAAACAATTCTAGTAAGTGGTACAAATACCACAGTGTTATGGGTCACCATAGATGATTGAAATCAAATGAATAATAAGTTCCTAATCCAAGAGAGGCATATGCGAACATACATCTATGACATATCATATTTGGAGCGAGAAACATCCTTTTAGACGTGATAGGTTGGAAGTCCCCTACCAAGAAGAGAAAATGAACCATAAAAATGAGCGTAGGAGATTCTACCTCAAAGTTTCGCTTAATATCAACATTCAAGTTCACATTATCACAATGAGACATTGTTGGGATTTTGATCCAAGAAGACGACCCCATGGTCCTTACTTTATAAACGCTTAACTAGAATGTCAAGCACATATTCATAGACCATGTTAGTTTTGATGACGTCCTCTACTAGGACGCCTTTGAAAATCTACAACTAGATCCATATAATTTACATCTCTTTAAAGGTTTCTTGGTGGATTTATCGGGTATACAGGTACATTTTTTAGGCTAAATCTCCATTAGAACCACTTTCAGAGTGGGTGAAAACTTCAAGACGATAAAATTCAAATAACCACTACTACAGAAAAGTCATTTAGCATGTGGTTGTTTATTTGGTAGTTACAATTACAGTCCTTGAACCGGCATTGTATTCTTGATAGTGCGCGTCATATCACTACGGTTTGTTAAACCAACCGTTGTGATATAACTAAAGGTCCCAGGTTCGATTCTCAACATCAACATTTTGTAATTTATATTATTTTGGTCACCGTTCAAAATACAATCACAGATATAGTTTATAACTGCTGTCAAAACTTCATCTGTTTTAAATATACAATATTCGCTGCCTCCCAAATTCTGCCCATTTGTTATCCTATGAGTATTTTAACCATATGAGTTTACAACTAACATGCATAAAGAGAAAAAAGAGAGCTAAAATCATCGAAAGACAAAATTTATATTTACATCAAACACCATTTTTTTAAGTCAAAAGAAATATTCACATACATTTACAAAAAAATAAGTCATTAGGTACATCTCAAGAAATCAAATAACAAGACCCTTAAGCATATTGTAGATATACACCCAACATTTACGAAGATCGACAAAGTCATCAACAGGGAATGGGGTTACGTCGTTAAACATCTAGATAAAAAAGAGTTTAAAATATATGTCAACTTATACATTAAGATATGTAAATATATTATTATGACATATATACCTTATCCCATGAATCAACAATGTCATCAAGGACAATGTTTAACATGTGTTTCATGACATAATATCCACACTCGTATTTCTCGGGCTGTTTTCTCATCTACAAAATGAATGTAACCACACATGAATATATATAATCAATACATGAATGTAAATGAAAGAAATATGTAATCGGATCACTTAATTTAGGAGAGATCCATGTGGTCTTTCTTCTAACATTGTTCATCATATTCACTTGCTCCACAATACTGTACATTGAATATGAATTAAACATATTACATGATAAACTACTTACAATATCAAAGAAAATGAATTAAACATACACTTACGCATTAACAATCTCTTTCATTTTCTTGTTGAGTGGAGTATGCAAGGAACACAGTACAATTATCGTATTCGTGCTAAATGATATTATTATCAGTTGATAATGACCACTGAATAAACATGAGCATATATATTATTAGTATTTGTTAAAACAAAACTAAATATAGAATACATAAACATCAATTACAAAAGTCCTCTGTTTATGACACTCAACAAAAAATAATTTTTAATCCTCATATCCAATATGAACTCAAGCTAGTGTCTACATGGTTGGATCATCTAAAAAATCACGAAGCTTCAAAGTATGAAAGAGAAAAGTGTGAAATCTCACCCAGACACATCTGAGTGTACAATATGTTGTAAATGCATAAGGTTTTTTTTGTAAACTTATACAGCTAAATAAAACAAACTAAAAAAATTTCAAGCCTATTTTTCTTAAAGAATTATTCCTAAAAAAAGTTTTGAAAATGGGCCAATTGAATCAGAAACTGTATGGATGCTTTAATGAAAAAATTATATTGTCCAATCAATTGGTACTTATACCCAATGGATTGTATTAGTGAAAAGAGTCAAAATAGAAGATGATTTCATTCAAAGATCAAAACGAAGTACATAAACAAATTGCAGAAATTAAAATTTCAGAAAGCGAAAACAAGAGCACTAAGAAGAAGGGGGAAGTCTTGAGAATAATGCCTCCAAAAGCCCTTTGATCTCTGAAGTGGATGCTTCTTGTTTACCAATTATCTAAATCAATGACGATTTTGAAGGGATCTTCTGGTGATTTTGGAGGTGATGGAGAGTCATCAATGATGATGAGAGAGTTTGGAGAGTTTGGCGGTGTAAATTCATATGGAGATAGAAGATCTGGAAAGGTGATATATGATGAAGAGGGAATGGTGAAGGTATTGTGTGGTTGATAAGTGTTGAAAGGGAAAGTGATTCTAGGAATGAGGAATGTTATTTCTGGTGTTGGTTCAGAGGACACATTTGGATTATTTGGTTGGGGAGAAGGAGATGTTTGTGGAGTAGTGGAGGTAGTATTTTTTGGTGTCAGTTCAGAAGACACATTTGGATTATGTGGTTGGGGAGTAGGAGATGGTTGTGCGATAGTAGGTGGATTTTGAGTTGTTTCAAGAGCAGAGTCAAAAGTAGCAATATCAGATAGAACTTTGGCAAGTTCTGGTTGAGGTTGAGTGATGGGGTCAGTTTGGGGAACAAAAGTGTCAATTTCTAGGTCAAAATCATCTAGAGTTTGTGGAGAGTTTTTTTTACAGTGCTTTTAGTGGGAGAAGATGGAGTAGATGTTGGTGTGAGAACTGATTCAATAACAGAAATAAAGGATGAATTACCTTTCTTCTTAGCAGCCTTTGAATTTTTCTGAGAGGTACCTTCATCAGCAGATTTTCTCTTCTTTGATTTTTCGATATCAACATATGGAGGTTGATGATGAAGATCTTGAATAGTGATACCAGGATTAGTGCCATCAACTTTTCAGGCTTCAAGATACATGCAACCAATATCTAGTCTTGAAGCATCTATTTTTGAGAAGAGCAGGAAATTCTCTTGAGGGACTCTTCTGATTGAAACAGTCTCTTTAACCACTGGTTTCTTCTTGATTGTTTCAATGATTTTCATCTTCTTGAGGTTCTTTGTGTTGAGAGGTTTTCCAACTATTGGATCCAGATCATTGATAAGCTTAGCTTTACTCAGATGATTAATCAGTTTATTCTCTCTTAGAATATCTGAGTTGAGCCTTCCCAAAGGAATCCAATCTCTTTTGGTTCTTTCTTCTTCCCTTGTTTCTTTGACACTTGTCTTCAGATGATTGAACAAACTGTGAGGAAGGTGAATTTTTGTTTTGTTGCAATGAATTAAAGGAGGAACTGCTGATCAATGTTGATGTAGTCTGCAGAACTTGAAGGTTTCATGTGGTTGATGCATCCCAGAATGATCTTAGCCCAAATTCTGAAGTGGTCCTTTTGATAAGTATTGATGGTTTGTGTCAATAAATTTTAATGAAGGAATTCCCTTCTGAATATAGTCCCTAATGAAATGATGTTTAATTTCTATATGCTTAGCTCTATAATGCAGAATTGGATTTTAGATAAGCAAATAACAGAAGTATTGTCACAGAGGATAGGAATGTTACTCTCGAATATCTGAAAGTCTTCAAGTTGACTTTTCATCTAGAGCATCTGAGTGCTGCAATCTGCTGCAACTATATACTCTGCTTCAGCAGTTGACACATAATGGTGGATTGCCTTTTGCTGGACCATGATATTAGATTTTCTCCCAGAAATTGACATCTCCCAGAAGTACTTTTTCTTTCTATTTTATCTCCAACAAAGTCAACATCACAGTATCCTACAAGTTTATACTCTTTGGATTTTCTATAGCATAATCCAAGGTTAGTAGTACCTTTCAAATACTTGAAAATTCACTTAATTGCTGTTAAGTGAGCTTCTGTTCTACTTTCTTACTTACCTCTTTCTTTTTCAAAATGCATGTGGGATGCATAAGGGTTTTGGTAGGTTTTTTATTTGACATGTCAAATTTCTTCAGAAGTTCTTTAACATACTTACTCTGATGTATGTAATTTCCTTATGAGGATTGGTTAATTTGAATTCCCATAAAGAATTTGAGTTTGCCCATCAGATTCATTTCAAATTCTGCCTGCATAGACTTAGCAAACTCTCTCCCAAGGGAGGCTTTAGTAGAACCAAAGATTATATCATCAACATAAATTTGAAATATCAGAATATTATTTTTAAATGATCTAAAAAATAAAGTAGTGTCCATTTTCCCTCTAGTGAAATCTTTTTCTAATAGTAAGTTGCTCAGTCTTTCATACCAAGCTATGGAAGCTTATTTTAGACCATATAAAGATTTTTTAAGCTTATAAACATATTTTGGATGTTTTATGTTTTCAAAACCAGGGGGTTGGTGTACATATACTTGTTCATCAATGTAACCATTTAAAAATGCAATCTTTACATCCATCTGATAAGTGTAATATTATAATTAATAGCGTATGAAATTAAGAGTCTGATAGATTCTAACCCGGCGACTGGAGAAAAGGTTTTTGTATAGTCTATCCCTTCTTGCTGACTATAACCTTGTGCTACTAGTCGAGCTTTGTTTCTTACTACTTCTCCTTGTTCGCTAAGCTTGTTTCTAAAGACCCACTTAGTTCCTATAATGTTGAAACCTTTTGGTTTGGGAACAAGATCCCATACATCGTTTCTGGTAAATTGATTTAGTTCTTCTTGCATTGCCATGATCCAATCATTGTCTTGAAGATATTCTTCTATAGAAGTTGGTTCAATCAGGGACACCAGACCCATGATAGATTCTTCAGAGTTTCTGAATGTTGATCTGGTTCTGATTGAATCATCTTTATTTCCCAGAATCATTTCCTCAGGATGAGCTACGCTGCTTCTAGATGGTTTCTTATGGATGGATTCTTCATAGGTTTCTTTGGTGTTTATAGCTTCTTCAGAGCTTGTATCTTTTCCAGGGCTATCTTCTATACCTGTAATTTGAACTTCTATATCAATAAATTCTTATTGATTTGACTTTTGAGGGCCAAGCTTATCATTAAACCTGACATTAATAGATTCTTCCACAATTCGTGTTTCAGTGTTATATACTCTGTAGCATTTTGAGTGTTCAGAATATCTTAACATTAAACAATTTTGTGCTTTAGAATCAAATTTGTTCAGATAATATTTGGTAGTCAAAATAAAACAAGTACATTCAAAAGGATGAAAATATGAAATGTTGGGCTTTTTGTTCTTCCACAATTTATAAGGAGTCTTCTCTAGAATAGGTGATAACACGATTTTATATAACATATTTGATGTATTTTTCATAGACAATGTTGCTATTTTTATTTAATTATTTCACTTTATTTCCGTATTACGTTGGTATTTCTTATGTTTCAGGTATTTTGTATTAAATAAAGATAAATCGAGCAAAGAAGTAAAATCGAGGAAAAATCGGATTAAAAAGCAAAGAAATGAAGCAAAAGGTGTGATATAGTAAAAGGGAGGTGTTATATAAGGAGAAAGCAATTACACCAAGCAAGCAGGCCCAGCCCAAACATGCGTGGCCCACCAGACCAAGTCCAGCACACGTTTCCCACTGCCACGTGGGCCGAGACGACCGCCTCAACCTCCCACTTCCTTTGGAGGCGCCCGCCTCCTCAGCAAAGTGGGGCCCACCACTTTCCCACGTTTTGAGACGCACGTCTCAACTTGGCGGTTAGGTTTTGGGACGTCCGCCTCCTACTCTTCAGCCGGGTATTTCTCACACACGAAGACCACTTGCTTGCGTACAAAGTTGAGGAAAGGCAGTTACAAATGCTTCTATAAATAGGAGTCCCAGTTTCAGAATTAAGGGTCGGCATTTTTACCGAACAACCGCTATTTTAATATTTCGCAATTTTATTCCAGTATTGTATTTTCTAGTTTTCACTGATCTAACCTTACGTTAGATCCAGTGCTTTTTATTCCTTGTCGTATTTTATTTTCCCTTTCAATTCAAGAAGTCAAGAACAAGATTATTTCCAGCATTCTTATTTCCAGGTTTTATTTATTTATTTTATTTTATTTATTGTTGCCTGATATTATTTATTTAATTGTGGAAATGTTTAAATATATCGAATCGTATTATTTATGCATGTCTAAATTAATTAATATGTCTGGCTAAGTCTTTTCGATATTGGTATGTAAATTAATCGATCCAAAGGAATCTAAAATAAACTGGCATAATGTTACGTTGTTAAAAATATTCTTTCTGACTTAGATATCTAATTTAATTTATTAAAAGGTTTAGAAACCAACAGAGCGAAAGTTTGAGGTTAATAAACTGGACTAAGGTTAGAAACCAACAGAGCGACAGTTTGAGGTTTAGAACCAGATAGTGGATACTAGGTATTAATTTTAAAGACTGCGACAGCGTTTTAAAAGAGATTAAACTTTATTTATTTTCAAAAAGTGTTTTTATATTCGGCGGGATAGCGAGAGCATACGTTAGGATTTAATTACATGATCCGATTCAACAGAGCGAAAGTTTGAGAGAGGATCTTTAGATGAGTACTGTTTGCTGAAATAAGATTTCTATCAACTTAAGTAACAAGCCAGTGGAAATTCAGATCCCCTTAGGTTAGACGAATTACATACTAATATCTATTTATTTATTATATTTTCCTTAACCAAAAATCTTAAAGAATTATTCGCCTTAGCTGTATACCGTAACTTAGGATAACAATAGTTCGATTTATAGTCTCTGTGGGTTCGATATCTTTTAAAACTACGCGATAGGACTGTGCACTTGCAGTCTGCTGATTAATAGACGATAAAGTCGCGATCAAGTTTTTGGCGCCGTTGCCGGGGACTATTTAAGTCGATATTGTAACTCTGGTGTTACACCGTATAGACTAAGGCATTTTTACCTTTATTTACCATGTATGACCCAAATTTTTCCTATGCCCATTTTCAGTATTATGAGGAACCACAAGAATACCATAATTCCGACCTTGAAATACTGATGGAAAACTTTAATGCTTCACAAACCTACTCTTACCCCAACTACCTTCAAAACTACCAATCCCCATATTATGAAGAACCACAAGAACCTTATAATTTCAACCAAACTTTTCCTCAACCAAATTCTTCCTACAATTATCACACCCAATATTTTGAGGAATCACCAAAACCATATAAATCTGATCTTGAAATATTAATGGAAGATTTTAACGAATCATGTAGGATGTTAGAGCGCGATAGGGAAACACAAAAAGAGACTTTAACTTACTTTCAAGACTCTGAAGAATCACAAGATTTTAATTTCGAAACATCAATAGAGGATTCCGATGAGATGATAATTAACTCTAGGTTAGAGTCTATGATTGAGCACTTTATAGAGACACAAATTATCCAAAATCTTCAAAATAATGAAACCCTTAGCCAACTAACTAATATGGTTGAATCCCTCGTGTCTCACAGTATGGCGTTAGAGACTCAAATCTCCCAACTCAAACAAAACCTTCTAGAACCTCAACCTGAGGAAGATGTGGATGTTGAAACAACCATTATGGAAATTCTACTTGGAAATCTAGAAAGTGATGATGAGTATGAGGAGAGTGATATTATGGCCGAGGAAAGTTCTGACGAGAAAATAGTGGAGATTGAGAAAAATGAACCAACAATGTCCGAAGAGGAGGTTGTAAAAGAGGTAGAAAGGGAAGCATCTATCGTAACCCCAAATCATTACATCACACTGATTCCCTTCCCGAAATTTTTTATGGAAACTCCGGTAGACTCTCAATCTAAAACGTACGTTGCGGTATTGAAAAATATTCATACTAATTCACCTTTATTCGAAGTCTTACCTAAAAAGCGAAAATTAGAGGACCATAAAATTAGGGATATAATTACTTTTAAAAGGGTGAGGTTAACTTATGAGGCGATGGATGAGATCACTAAGCTCAAAATTGAAAAACTTATAAATCCAGGACCACTACCAAAATTTCGAAAAAATAAACCGCCCTACGAAAGTAAGAAAAGAAAAGGTGAGGGATATGTGAGATGGCTTGATAAGTGGCGATGGAAAATCAACGAGTAGTCATTCAAATTTTAATTTTTCTTTTTCGTATTTTCAATTTTTCTATTTTATGTTAAATTTTAAATTTTTAGTCGGTTATCTATTGCACCCTTTCTTCTGATGCGCTTGAACTATTTCCCCGTAATACCGATAATTAAACTCAATAAAAATTTCACGTTAATATTTATAATTATAATTGAGTATTATTTTATCGTATTTTTCCTATTAATATACCAAATCAATATTTCCCAATATTTATTATATTAATTAAAAAGCATTATATACTAGTATTATATATATTAAAAATTAAAATTCTAGAATTATATATATATATATATATATATATATATATATATATATATATATATATATATATATATATATATATATATATATATATATATATATATATATATATATATATATATATATATATATATATATATATAATATGTATGCATGTGGTCTACACAATTGTTCCTTATTTGCCTAAGTCACATGTATTACTAAAAGGCATGCAAATTAAGATTCCACTCGGTGACCACCCTTCCCTTTACGATTTCTCTGGTTTTATCGCATTGAGGACAATGCTTATTTTAAGTTTGGGAGTCGAAACATTTCTCTTCGTTTTTATTTTCTTTGCTCTATTTAGTTTTTCCCTTTTAGTTTCCTTTTTCTATGTATTGCAAAATTTCCATTCAATAAAATACATGTTTATGAAATTTTAGTCTTTTATGTTTAAATTTCGTGCTTATTCGAATTTCTCCTTTTTCTTGAGCCATAACGACAAAATTTTAACAAACATTAAAACGCATATATTAACACACTCAAATAGTACTAAGGTTGCCTATTTTTAAATAAGAATTCGAGCGCGACTTAGCAAAATTGTTATCGTCCTAACACTTTAAAACCCCCAACGTGCTAGATTGATTTAAGTACTTATTATACCAACACCTTAAGACTTAGTTTTAAAGTAGCCCCGAGTAGTTTATTAAGCGATCGGCACTTGAGCGACAAACTACGTGGAGAATCGATGAATATAAGTGATTGATCTAGTTTTTTAAAGAGAATTTTATTAGAAGATGCACTTATTAAGTTAGATGGTCCTTACGGATCATTTAATTCAACGATCAGAAACTATAAAATATTTATGCAAACATCTATTATGAATTGGTTCGTGGTCAACTTGGTAGGGATGACGATCCGATCCCCACAATTTGTAATTGGGTAAAAGGAGTACCAAATATAATTACGGGACTCCTAGCGGATTATAAAGATCCCCCACTAATTATATTAGGTAAAATGTTTGAAATATAATTACATGACTTTAAATGGGGTTGTCTAGTGTTATTACGGTAACTTTGGTGTCAAAGTCTAAACTCGAGTTATCCAACAAAGAAGTGAATTGCAACCTAGTACAAATTGAATTGTGTTATATATCTGCGTTTGACAAATGCTCAAGTGGTTTTTCATTTTTAATTTTTGCTTGAGGACAAGCAAAGGTTTAAGTATAGGGGAGTTTGATAACACGATTTTATATAACATATTTGATGTATTTTTCATAGACAATGTTGCTATTTTTATTTAATTATTTCACTTTATTTCAGTTGGTATTTCTTATGTTTCGGTATTTTGTATTAAATAAAGATAAATCGAGCAAAGAAGTAAAATCGAGGAAAATCGGATTAAAAAGCAAAGAAATGAAGCAAAAGGTGTGATATCAATTACAATGTGTATATTTGACTCTTTTTAATTACGTTAGATACTTATTTTCTACATTGATCAAATATATTATTTGAATTAAGAGCACAAGATACTAGATCTAACCTTACGTTAGATCCAATGCTTTATTCCTTGTCGGAAGTTTTATTCTTATTTCGTTTTATTTATTTTATTTTATTTTATTTTATTTATTGTTGCTGATATTATTTATTTAATTGTGGAAATGTTTAAATATATCGAATCGTATTATTTATGCATGTCTAAATTAATTAATATGTCAGCTAAGTCTTCGATATTGGTATGTAAATTAATCGATCCAAAGGAATCTAAAATAAAGCGGCATAATGTTACGTTGTTAAAATATTCTTTCGACTTAGATATCTAATTTAATTTATTAAAAGGTTTAGAAACCAACAGAGGCGAAAGTTTGAGGTTAATAAACTGGACTAAGGTTAGAAACCAACAGACGGTTTGAGGTTTAGAACCGGATAGTGGATACTAGGTATTAATTTTAAAGGCTATGACGTTTTAAAGAGATTAAACTTTATTTATTTTCAAAAAGTGTTTTTATATTCGGTAGGGATAGCGAGCATACGTTAGGATTTAATTACATGATCCGATTCAATAGGCGAAAGTTTGAGAGAGGATCTTTAGATGAGTCTTGTTCTTTGAAATAAGATTTCTATCAACTTAAGTAACAAGCGGTGGAAATTCGGATCCCTTAGGTTAGGCGAATTACATACTAATATCTATTTATTTATTATATTTTCCTTAACCAAAAACCTTAAAGAATTATTCGCCTTAGCTGTATACCGTAACTTAGGATAACAATAGTTCGATTTATAGTCTCTGTGGGTTCGATATCTTTTAAAACTACGCGATAGGACTGTGCACTTGCAATCTGCTGATTAATAGACGATAAAGTCGCGATCAATAGGTCTTATGGAGATTCTATTCTGGATATAACATGTTGTGTTCACTGCTTCTGCCCAAAAATGTTTAGCAATGTTAGTCTCATTGATCATGGTTCGAGCCATTTTTTGTAAAGTTCTGTTTTTACGTTATACAACTCCATTTTGTTGTGGAGTTCTAGGACAAGAAAAATCATGAGTAATACCATTTTCTTTTTAAAAAAATTCAAAATCTTTTTTTTCAAATTCTCCACCATGATCACTTCTGACTTTTACAATTCTAAACTCTTTTTCATTATGGACTTGATTACAGAAGTTAGAGAACACAAAATGTGACTCATCCTTGTGTCTTAAGAAATTTACCCATGTCCATCTGCTATAGTCATCTAAGATCACCAATCCATACTTCTTTCCACTGATGGATGCAGTTTTCACTGGTCCAAACAAATTAATATGCAGAAGTTCTAATGGCGTAGAGGTAGAAACAACATTTTTTGATTTAAAAGGAGGTTTTGCAAATTTTCCTTTTTGACATGCTTCACATAGAGCATCTGAGCATTTGAGTTTGTTAATTTGAGATATTCTTCTCATACTAACATGCCCCAATTGTCTGTGCCAGACCCATTGCTCATTGTCCACAGACACAAGGCATTTTACATTCTGACTCTTGAGTTCAGAAAGTTTGATTTTATAAATGTTGTTCTTATTTTTACCATTAAAGAGGATTGTTCCATCTTTCTGACTAACAACTTTACATGACTTTTGATTAAAGATTATATCATAACTGTTATCACTTAATTGACTTATGGATAACAGATTATGCATTAACCCATCTACTAACATAACATTTGTAAAAAAGGGTAGAGTACCGTTGCCAATGGTTCCATAGCCAATTATTCTACCTTTCTGATTGCCTCCAAAACCAACAAAACCACCAAATTTAAGTTCCAAACTTTGGAACATATGCTTTATTTCCGCGATGTGTCGAGAGCATCCAGAGTCCAGGTACCAAGACTGGTGTTTCAACTTTGTTGTTAAAGACATCTGCAACATATACTATTTTATCCTTAGGTTCCCATATCTTTTTGGGTCCTTTCTGGTTATTATTGCAAAAGTTCTGTTTGAACTTTGGTTTAACATAAGATTATGCATAATATGATTCACTGGTGTATTTTATGTCATGAGGGTGACCATAAGTAAAGTGAGATTTCAGAGGTGTGTATTTAATGACCATATCATCTACTTCAAGATAAGGTTTTCCATTTCTAGGTGACACATTTCATAAACCTCTTCTACTATTTCTGCTGACTCCATAGATCATTGAAGCCATCTTGCTTATATCTATGCTTTTAGTAAGAAATTCTTGAAAAACAATGTCATATTCTTTTATAATTTTATCCGAGTCACTCAGAACTTCTGAAACATATTTTCTTGAGTTTTTTGTAATTCTTCTTTAAAAGCATAATTTTCATTTTCTAGTTTAAAAATAGTTTGTTTAAGCTCAGAGTTTTCTATTTCAAGTTTCTTAGTGTCTTCAAAATCAGATGCAAGATTTCGTTTCTGATTCTTGTATTTAATTTGAAGTTTTTGATAGTTTTCAAGTATTTCAGATAGACTTTCTGCTAACTCAGCTTTAGAGAAATTAATAGCAAAGTTAGGAAATACATCTTTAGTATCATAATTCGATTCTGAGGAATCTGAGTTGTCAGTTATGTTGGCAATCAAAGCTATATTGGCTCTTTCATCTTTTGATTCTGATGAAGCTTCAGAGGAATCTGAATCGTCCAATGTAACCATAAGATTTTTCTTCTTTCCTTTGTGAAAGATCTTCTTAGGCTTCTCTTTCTGAAGCTTAGGACAATCTCTTTTGTAGTGACCAGGTTCCTTGCATTCGTAACTGAAATTTTCTTTAATTCTTGTCTTTTTGTATCCAGAGTATGAATTAGAGAAATTGCTATATCTTCTTGGATTTCTGAACTTCCTCTGTCTGTTCTTCCAGAGTTGTTGTACTCTTATGGAGAGCAGAGATAACTCATATTCTTCTGATGATGATCCACTAGAGTTTTCTTCTTCAGCCTGAAACGCTTTAGAGTCATATTTCTTATTAGATTTAAGAGTAAGAGACTTACCTTTCTTTTGGGGCTCATCTTATTCTAATTTTATCTCGTGACTTCTTAATGAGCTGATGAGTTCTTCTAGAGAGATCTTGTTCAGATATTTAGCAAGCTTTAGTGTTGCGACCATGGGTCTCCATTTTTTGGGTAAACTTATGATGACTTTCCTTACATGATCTGCAATAGAATATCCTTTGTCCAGCACTTTTAGACCAGCTACCAGAATTTGAAACCTCGAGAACATTGCTTCAAACGTTTCATCTTCCTCCATCTTGAACGCTTCGTACTTCTGAATGAGCTGATGGGTCTCTGTTTGTGATCTTCTCATACTCAGTGTACAAGATGGCACTTTGGAGGATTATTCTGGCCTTGTGATGATTTTTGAATTTTTTTCTTTTGTTTATCTGAAATTTTCTTTCTTTCAATCTTTTGACCACTTGCGTCAACAGAGTGAGTGTAGCCATCAGTTACCATGTCCCAGAGATCAGCGTCATGAGCCAGAAAGAAAATCTTGATTTTGTCCTTCCAGTAATCGAAATTTTCTCCATTAAACATTGGGGGTCTGCCGATGATTATGTCTTTATCGTCATAGTGGTCATTGTTGTTCTTAACTGGTTCTGCCATTGTGTTTTTCAAGCTGGATCTTTTATCTGACACGATTAAGTGTTAGCACCCAGAACCAAGCGCTTTGATGCTAATTGAAGGTTGAAAAACACATGAAAAGGGGTTTGAATTAGTTTTTAAAAAATAAGGGTTAAGTACCTTTTACCTCCTGCAATAGTAGCGAGATTTGATTTATCCCCTTTTAAAAAAATATTATTTTCACCCCTTATAAAATAAAGATTATGTTTTCAGACACTTTTATTCCATGTTTGACTGATTGGACGTGAAGAATCTTCGTAGGTGGCACTACTTTTAGTGACTGTGTAAAAAATCTTCCTATGCGGCACACAATATATTGCTGACTGTGTATTAAATACACAGAAGCTTATATTTAGAATTTTTATATTAATTAATCACATTTGTTTTTTATTTTTAAATTGTATTGTTATTAATTATTTAAATAAAATGTAATAAGAAACATATTTGCCTATTGGCCTATTAACTCTCAACCTCTATTTTCACTTCAAATATTAAACATGAGTGTTTTCTATATAAACAATAGTCTCTCTAAAATACCAATTGATGTGGTACTATGGAATATAGAAATACCAGCTAGAAACATTAGCAACTTGACACAATGCATCACTCCACGCTTCACCATAATCATGACAAGTTCATTCATGTTTCCTTTTTGCAGCAATCCTGATAAATTTTCTTGAAGCCATCCTGACAAAGTTTCTTGACATCAACGAGTGGAACCTTAACTATATCCAAGCTTCATAAACCTGTAGCATAAACCTTAACAAGAAATGATTTTTGTCAAGAACTTAGCCATTAAGATGCAATGGAAAACTAAGATACTCCTTTATTTATTGGCTATAATATATGAATATGATGTCATTTTCATTTTCATTATTGTCATTTTCATTTGTCCGTTATTGTCATTTTCGTTTCATTTTCAAATATTGTTGTAGATAACAACAATAGTAGCAGTAAGATATTTTTCATGTTTGCTTTTGGTTAAATCATTCAGGTAAATAGAAACCATGATCATTAAACCATCAAAACAAAACAACATATTTTCTTTTTCTCTTTAATACAATTTTCTAAGTTGCATGATACAGCATGTCATTATTGTGATGTCATTTTTATGATGACATTGTTGGACTATTTTACATTTGGTTTTTATTATATTCTCATCACTACGCCATAAAAGACCTACGAAAGTGTTTTTTTTTTTAATTTAAAAGTACTTTCGTAGGTGGCGCTGCTATAGATTTTAGCAGCGCTTTTTGTTTAGGCAAAAACGCTTTCGTAGGTCTACCTAAGGCATCGCTTTTTTCCTAAAAAGCGCTTTCTTAGGCCTACTTTAGAATGCCTTTTATGCTTTCTATAGGCACCCTAAGAAAGCGCTTTTTCACTAAAAGCGCCGCCTTAGGCCACCTATGAAAGCGCTTTCTTATGTATACCTTAGGCAGCTCTTTTACTCAAAAATCACTTTCATAGGTGGCCTAAGGCAACGCTTTTACTGAAAAAGCACTTTCTTAGGGTTTATACTGAAAAACCAAAAATTTATATAATTCTTAAACCTGCATTTTTTGCAGCATTATTTCAGAAACCTGTAATTCATAAACTTGTAATTCATATACCTATAATTCATAAATCGGTAATTTACAATCCTAATCCCGTTATTTCAACAAAGAGATTATATACAAATACCATTAGATACCATTGTTATCCAAAATATATATATACCATTGTAATTCAATTCACATATTTTTAACATTACCAAAATCAACCCTAACAAAATCAGCTATAACAATAACTAAATCAGTCCTAATGTATGAACAAACCACAGTCAATTATATATTCAAGGTCCTGATCCTGCAAGATATGAACATAATAACACGGTCAGTATTGTATTCACACAACAATGTATTCATTACCATTTTCACACAATAATGTATTCATACCTTATATGATTCTCTGCTCAATAAAATATTGACACAATTCCTCTTAGAGTTCTTCCTACTGAAGTTTCGTGTAATATGCACACTTGTGTTCATCGAAGTACTACATAACAAAACAAATAATATGCATGATTTAGTTAAAAATAATAAATTATATGAAATATCCGATAAATAATAAAACAAATCCTAAGTTATAAATCCATACCGTGACTAGAATCTCTATTTGATTCATTTGAAGGATTTCTTTGATAAACTTCAAAACAAAGTATCCGCAATCTATGTCGTTTTGTTGTTGAGGACACTACATAGAAAAATAAATAAGAATATATAGTTGTCTTCTTTTATCAAGTAGCATAAATATTATAAGCAAAATTATGGAAATTAATATACCTGCACTTTGATCCAATTAATGTTGTTTGATTTAGACCGTGGTACCCGAGCTTCTCTTTGACATCGGAATACTTGTATTGTGCTAACAAAATAAAAATATATATTTAGAACAATGTCACAAAAATAATTAAATATATAAATAAACACGAATATTTAGAATAATGTCACTTACGTATCAATCATTAACTTCATATCCGGATAATTTGTCCAATCACCATCAACCAAATTCAGATAATAGACCACTTCTTTTATAGGATCGATAACAAGCAACAACCAGTGACATCTATAAATTAAAACAACAATTTAGATGAAAATTTTCATGCAAAAAATACAAATATTAAAATGAACTTAGAATGAAAATCTAACTCTGTATTATACGCCAAAAGATACAAGCTTTATGTACTTCCAGTTGCCATTAATCTCTCGACTAAGTGCTCTCTTACTGACTTCGACTCCCTAGCAATTGTCGCTCTGCTGAGACGGGAGGAAGACACGAAATGGAATCTATTTGACAATTGCTTCCCGCGCATCAATTTGTCATATAACGATCTTAAATAAAAACATAATTAATATTAGACTATTTTCATTGAAATGTTATAAACAAATGTTCAACCAATTAAATAATATATTGATCGGGTTACGGGATGCATGAGTGCATAACACTGACGCCTAATTCTCTATGAAGAAAAATTTCTTCCATGCCCTCTTGTCCAGTTGTTTCGGTGCAAGGAAAATCAAAGATACCTGCATCCATATCCGTTTGATGAATACCACCATTCATCAAATCTGATGTGCCCACTAGTGTTTCAGGACACTGCCGAAATCTAGGCACAAATTTTCTGACAGGAACCCTTTTCTTGGGTGGTGCCCTACCAACTTTCTGGTTCACTTGTTGTGACCCTTGAAAAGGTACCTAAAAATCATATAGACTTAGGTAAACTTTAAAGTTGTGCAGTTTTTTATTTGGATCATATAATTAACACTTTAAACGTACCTCTTTTTGTGATGCAACAGACTCGCCGTGCTGTAAAATCCCTTTATCCTTAGATGCGGGTTTTGTTGGAGTCTAAAATTACCATGTAAAAAAATGAGGTCAGAACTGTCAGTTGAATACTTAAAGATTCATAATGGTTTTCAACATACCTGATCATCTATGAAAATGAGGTCTGATGGCCATGCAACAAAAGATCTACTGCATCTCGCAGCAATGTGGTCTCAGCAACAATGTCAGGTACCGATAGCAACGCATCCAGATCTAAAGCAACATCAACCGATACTTTCATGTGTCCATCCGAGAGCGGTCTATGTGTTTACAGTGATTTCTGGTAAAACAACCGCTAGTCCTCCAAACTATCGAATAATCTTAATGACTGTTATTCAATCTCTCTGGTAACTTGCAGGATCGACTAGATTGATCCTATGGGGTATTGGCCGTTTGGATGAATCTAATAACAAAACTGGTATCCATAGTTAAGATTTGTATTTAGAGTGTTTTATAGATGTTTAATTCACTTCGATTACAATTTTAACGAACTTAATGACATGATCAAGTAAAGAAATACAAAACTGGTTTGAATGAATAAAGATTCGATTTGCAAAGAAATGTTTAAATGCAGAAATAAGTAAATGACTTTGAATGTAAAGATTTTAATGTAAAAACATGAATATAAAAGCATAAAATATGTAAGGACATGAATGTAAAGGCATGAATGTAAAAGCATGAAATGTAAAAGAGTTTCTAAAATGTAAAGGATTTCAATAGAAGAAAACGTTAAATGCAAGAAATAGTTAAATGACTTTGAATGTAAAAGTATTTAAAAGACATTGATGCGGAAATGGAAGATAAACTGGAGAAGATAAAGAGTTTTGCTTAATTATAAATGTTTGGTGTTATCATACGTACATTGTTCGAGCATTCGTTTCCCTAGCCATGTGGTATTTTGAATGTTTACTGAATTTTGTACAATAGATATGACACACGAAATCCTAACACTAAGACTTCTATTTATACTACTTGACCATAGCAGTCGACTTATAAGATTCTGCCACGTTCAGAACATGCAGAGCACTGCTTCTCTCTAGCTTCCACGCGTCTTCGAACCGTTCCAGCGCATGTATATTTGAATTCCAATCATCCCGCTCGCGTTTGAATTTCAAATGCCTTGACAATCTTCGCTTCGAACCCATTTCACAGATACATTCTTGTTACCACTTCGAAGCTTCCTTTAAATATGTCTCCACAACTGCCATTCGAAGCTCTGAGCTTTGATGTCTCTATTCGAAGAACCATCTCTTCCATTCCGAACTGTGACATTCACTTTATTCTAATGAACATTAATCTTGTTTCATTTCGAACTTCATTACTCCACTTCGAACCACATATATCAAAATCTTCAGCTAACAAAATGCCCCTTTAAAATATGTATTTCGAATCTCTCCTGAGAAATACTTATTTTAAACATGTTCTAAGATTTTGATGTGACTTTTGAGTAATCATGATACTTACTGTACATGACTTTCAACTACGTCAATCAAGACGCCTCTTGGTTCTCTTAACCGTCTCAAAACAGTCATCACAACATGGTGCGGTTACCAAACAATGATTATCATTAATCACACTTATTACCAATGTTAACTTTACGCCACCTCTTTCCAGATCCAACCCATGATCCCCACGTATCCTAGCTTTAGTTGGTGAGTGTTTCAACTTCCTCACTATAAAAACTAATCAGCTTAGTCTTTTACCTTTTTTCATATTCTGAAACTTTTCTTCTTCTACTCTCGCTAAAAAAAACCCTAAAGCTTTCAACAACCTTCAACAATGTCTTCAACAACATCATCCCAAATGAAGAAAACTTCCAAGAAGAAAAATAAGAACACAAGAACAATTATGGAAAGCAAGGTCGGTACTCATCAAGGTCAATTTGTACTTATCCCTCAATCAATCTCCAAGGAACAGGAACTGCTATACGTCTCTCAGGTACTGATTCCAACTAATGCTGCTAGAAAGAGGTTTGCTCTAATGGGCCCTCTTACAGTCTTTGAAATCTTGAAAGATACCAGAAAAATCTTCCCTGTCTGTTATAACTTTAAGCCCTTGTTTAATAAGATGGATATCCCTAGGATAGGAACTGAGAATATAAGTGAATCTTCTGCTTCGAAAACCATAGAAACCCCAAACGTTCCCCCAAAAGATCCCTTTGTCTTGGATTACGTTAAGAGCAACTTTAAACCATTCCGATGCTGCCCTACCTCTGACATAGCGTACCAGAACTGGCTTACTAAGGTAGAAGCTAAGAAATCACACCAATGGGAGGAACTAGGAATATATAATCTGATTAAACTATCGAAACCAGGCTTCACCTATAGCCACCCCCTGTTATTTGCATCCTTATATTTCTGGGACAACACCTACAACACCTTTCACCTCCCTGGAGGAATGATAACACCCACGTTCTTTGACATAGCATCCATCACTGGTTTGTCACCAGTAGGAGAGACTTACATTCCTGATACTGAAGAACACTCTAGTATCATTGACTTTGATGTCAAACTGGCCAGCTTCTCTAAGTTCATTAGCCATTACCACACTGAAGGAGATAGTGTGTCAGATGTGGAACATATTGCCTTTCTCACTCTGTGGTTATCAAGATACGTGTTTTGTAGCAGGTCCTTACAGGTAGCCAGTAGGTTTATTCCTCTAGCTAGGGATTTACATGAAAATAGGAGAGTATGTTTGAGTGAACTGTTACTTGTTGATCTCTACGAAAGCTTGAGATCAACTGTTTCGAGTTTGAAATCCCACACTCCCAAAAACATCCTTCTAGATGGCCCCTTCTGGTTACTCCAACTATGGCTTAATGCCATGTTTGAATCCTCATTATTAACTGTTGACACCATTGTTGAACAAGATCCAAAGATAGCGGATCAAATTATTGAAGGTACAAGGCTGAGAAAACTTACTCCAAATGATGATAAAGCTGACTTCAAAGTCCTCTTCTCACAGTACATCATGCTTTTCTCGAAGAGACATAAATTTGAAGAGACTATGTCACCCTTTGCTTCGAGGACTCATGGACCATCATGGTTCACCATGTCCCTTTCAGAGGTTGTTAAAAGCAAAGAGATTCAAGACATTTGGAAAGCCTTTTTACTCCCCAGATTAATCTCCTCACGAATCACTCTATCCAAGAACCAAATCTTCCTGTTTGCCTATCAACCCAACTTTGTGTCCAGACAATTTGGTTTATGTCAGTTAATCCCTGAAACTCTTTTCCAAACCCAGAGCGCCATCACTTCGAAGGCTAAGGAAGGGAGTAGTTCTCAACAAACCATCGAAACTGATGACAACGTGCCTCTAGCAATTCCAACAACTACTAATGCAACAACAACAACAACAACACCAGCAATAACAACAACAACTGCCCCAACTCCAAAGGTAATTAATTAATCCTGACGTTTCGAATGGACTAAAATTTACGATTGAGGTCTAATCCATGTTTAAACCTTTCAGACTAACAAGCTTCCACCAACCACTCCAAAGAAGAGAAAACCAAGTGACACTGGGAAAAATCCCAAGGCTGGAGGGAATTCACCAACAGCTTCGAAAAAGAAGCAGAAGAAAGAAGTTCCCAAAGGCGCGCGCTGAACCAACTGGCATTTCTGGACTCGATTCCAGAGATGTTGCTCCCTCAACTAAATCCAAAAATCCACCTTCGACCTCCAACGTAATGTTGGAACATATAGATAACAATCTCTCCTCCGATAATCCACAGGTAAATTGAATTCGAATCTTTAACAAAATAGTTATTCGTACCTTAGTGCAAGTTTTTAATCTTTCTTTGTTTGTGTAGGACACTTCGAATCCAATTCCTACCATTTCGACTCCTCCATCAAAGACTGCTGCTCCAATCAACTCTTCTCCTCACGGGGACTCCAGTAATTTGGTGCAAAACAAAGGATCCTCCAACATGGCGGCTCCGATTGGGGCTTCAGAGCAGCCAGATGACCATGACACTTCTCCTCCTCTAAAGGAAACAAACGAAGCAACGCCTCAAGATACTGCAGAAGTTCCTCCAGAAACTTCTCTTCCAAAATCTCCTCTCGAAACCCCTCAAGAGAGCCAAAAAGTCACTCACGTTGAAGAGGAAAAGGCTAACTCGTCTCAAGAGAGCGAAGGATCTGGTGAGGCAGGTTCTGAGGAAGGAGAAGAAGAAGCCCAAGGCGGTTCGAGCGATGAAACAGAGTCTGATGCTCATAGCAGTGAAGACAATGATATCGAAGTGGTGGATTTGGTTGGTGACGAAGAAGACGATGAGCAAGAAAAAAGTGATGGTGATGGTGACCAGGCTAATGAGCCTATGGAGGTTGACATAGATGTAACTCCCTTGCGTATGGAACTTCCTGAGTCTTCTCAATCTCAAATAACTGAAGAGGAGTTAGCCCTCTTAAGACGAAATGACCCAATTGGGTATATGAAGGCTAAGTTAGCTCAGAGGGATACTCCTATTACTAGGGTTGGTACTAGTTCGACCAACGCTCCATTGCCCTCAGATGACAGAGTTGTACTCCTGAATAAAGTTAGGAGAATAATCCTTGATGTGGATTTGTTCGAAGTACTCAAGAGGGATAGTACAACTTGCTATACTATGAAGGAACTTCTTACGCAAGTTAATCTCGCCACCTGCTCTCTGGAAGTCAGCACCATATTATTTGAACTTCAAGCTCTGTTGGATAACGTGACTGGGTGTCTCCTTCAGGACGAATTTGCTACTAATAAGGTCCAAGAGAAACGAACTGCCATGGATGCCGCTTATGAGCATGCTTCGAAGCTCTCTAAAGAAGCTGAAGATCAAGCCCTGCACATAAAGCAAGCCAAGACTGACTACGAAACCCGAGCTCAGTCTATTCTTCTCTGGGAAAAGCAAATTCAAGAGCTCCAACAAAAGGTTAAGGAGGCCCAACAACAACAATTGGCATATGACACCAATAGTGCTGGCACTCAATTCGAAGAACTTCTTAACAAAGGACTTGCCGAAATGGAAGCAGCTGAGCAACTTAAAGGTGAAGTTGCTACTCTGGAAGGAGCAAGGCGCTTCACTCAGCAAAGGCTTGAGTCCTTTTGAAGTACCTTTGATAGATTAAGGAACAATGCCTATTTCTAAATTTCTGTTTATTTAATTGGCTTTGAATATCGATTAGATTTTGGTCTGTAATACCAAAACAACGCCATTTTGGCAATCTATATTACCATTTTGGCATACCTTTATGATATTTCGATTACGTTGTTATTATTCGAATCTCCTGCAGGCGTGACTTATATCTCTTTAAATATTTCCCATTAACTTTTAAGATTCACTTATCATCAGCCAACTCTTCGATTTCATATGCATTGTTTGAAAATATTTTTACTATTCGAAAAGGGCCTTCCCAATGAGGTGACCATTTACCTAATGTTTTATTTTTTCTTGTCTATGGGCAATATGACTTTCCAGACTAAGTCATTAATAGTGAATGTTTTACCTTTCACCCTTTTGTTATATGCCCTGGCTACTCTTTCCTTTTGTCTCATTAGGATTTCCAATGCATGCAATCTAACTTCGTTTAACTCAACTAACTCATTCATCATCATCTCCCAATATAATGCAGATGGGATCTCATTTTGTCTTTGAATTGAGCGATTGTAGATGAATTTCTCTTGGTAGAAGCGCATCATGACCAAATGTTAGTTGGAAAGGCGTGGTGTTAGTGGCTTCTTTAGGAGATGTTCTACAGCCCATAGTATTTGGTCTAAAGTCTTGTGCCGTTCCTTGGCTTTTTACCAACATGTTTCTTAATTAATCCTATTATCACTTTATTGGTATTGACGACCATTTGCTTGAGCATAATATGGTGTTGATGTTAGTAATCTAAACCTCATCTCTTGGGCAAATTCTTGCATCTTCCTACCAGTAAACACGGAACCTTGGTCTGTGGTTATGATCTCTGGTAATCCGAACCTATAGATAATCTGTTTCTGTATGAACTCAATAATAGCCTCTTGATCAGCAGCTATTAAGGGTATTGCTTCAATCCACTTGGTAAAATAGTCTATTTCTACCAAGATATATTTCTGTCCTTTAGACGAAGCAGGATTGATTTCTCCTATTAAGTCTAATGCACATCCTCTAAAGGGCCATGGTTTAATGATCGAATGCAACTTACTTGCAGGGGCATGTTGAATCCCTGCATGTTTCTGGCATTCTTCACGACCTAGCAAAATCTATACAATCTTTGAGCATCTTGGGCCAATACATACCATATCGAAATAACAACCATTTCATTTTATGGCACCTTGATGTGCCCCATGCCCCATTGTGGACTTGACAACGCTAAGTATGCCTCACTTTCTCCTAGGCATTTCGATGTCGCCCTCCGGGTCTTTTGAACAAATCATTTCCCATAAGGACATATGATAATGCTCTATATTTTATTTTCTGTCAACATTCAATGTTGGGTTTTTAAATAACTCACTAGTGGACTTCGCAATCGCATCGATAAGGTGTCTATGGCTAATACTTGAATCTATCTTTATCACCACAACCTAATTTAATATTTTCTAAATCTGATGGTGTGAGTCTAGTAGCCATAACCCTACCTCTTATTTTGACCAAATCCTCAAAGTTTTTGGCAAAAACTTTATACCCTGAAGCCAACTGTGCTAGGTCATTTGCTTCTTGATTTTCTATTCTTGGTATGTGTTGAATATCCATGTATTCAAATTTTTGAGTAACTTTTTAACTATGACAAAGTATGTCATCAGATTTTCCTTTATGCATTTGTATTCCTTTGTTATTTGCTTGACCACTAATTCGAATCACCTTTAATTTCGACTCTAGTTGCCCCAATTCCAACAAAGCTTCAAGTCCAACAATAAGCGCTTAGTACTCGACCGTTGTTAGAACAGCGAGGACCATCTAACTTATACTTGAATTTTGTTGGAATTCCTTCAAGAGAAATTATAAGAACTCTAACACCACTACCCTCCTTATGGGTCGAACCATCAAAGTATAATTTCAAGGTTGCATTTCAACGTAACCCATGTGATCTTTTCGACCGTTGAATGGTCCAATGAAATCGAAATTACTTGACCTTTCCACTCTTAAAGGCGGGAAAGTCAAAGAATATTACATTAAGGCTAAAGTCCATTTACCAACTCTGCTATGCATTATTGGTTTCGAAAGCATGTGTTTGATAACATTGAAATGAGATGAAACATAAACATCAACAGGCTTTATATAATACTTAAGTTTCATACAAGAAAAGTATAAACAAAGACATAGCTTTTCTATATTGCTATATCTAGTTTACGCATCATTCAACACCTACTTAAATAGTATATGGCTCTTTCGATGCCATTGCTATCTTCTTGTGCTAACATACTACCTATACTAACCGGGCGGATATGTACAATCTCATGGGTTTTCCCATGAAGGTGGAACAAGATAGAAGGTGAGAGAGATATCTTTTATCTTGTCAAATGCCTCTTGATGTGCTTCGTCCCACTCGAAGGCTTGGCCTTGCTTTAAGTAGTGGAGAAAGCTTGGGTTCTTCCACTTAGATTCGAAATGAATCTTGAGAAAGTTAATCTTCCCTAGCAAAGATTGCGGCTCCTTTTGATGTGGGTTCTTTGTCTCCATAATGGCTTTGGTCTTATTACGGTTGATCTCGATTCATTTTATGAACCACAAAGCCAAGGAAATCTCCACTGCACAAAAATGCACATTTAAGGGGTTCATTTTAAGCCATGTTTCCTCATTCTTTCGAATGATTGGCTCAAATGATGCAAATGGGTTTAGGATATAGATTTGATGACTATATCATCAATATACACTGCATAAATGTCTCAATAAAATCATGGAAGATCGAATTCATTGCTCTTTGGTAAGTTGCTGACATTTTTAAACCAAAAGGCATCACTACCCATTCGTAGGTGCCTAAGGCTCCAAACAGAAATGTTGTCTTAGCAACATTTTCTTGACAATGAAAATCGATTATATCGAATATCCATCTAGCATACTTAGGTATTCGAATCCTGCGGTCTATTAACATTTACGCCACGGGCATGGAATACTCATCTTTAGGGGTAGCGATATTTAAATCCTAAAATCTATGCAAATTCTCGAGAGCCATTTTCTTAATAACGGTACTATATTTGCTAACCATTCAACATACCTTGTGGTTACGATGAATTTGCGTATGACAACCTTTCGACCTCAACTTTAATCTTTGTGAGAACTGCTGGCGCGAATCTTCTAGGAGTTTGTTTGATGGGCTTCTTGCCATCCTTAATTGGAAGTCTGTGCTCCACTAACTCTCTCTTCAAACCAGGCATTTCGTCATAGTCCCATGCAAAGCAGTCTTTGTTTCTCTTGAGAACTTCGATCACCTCCTGCTTGAAGCTTGGGTCGAGTTTTGCGCTTATGTAAGTTATTCTTTTTGTATTGTCATCCCCCAAATTTACCTCTTCGAGTGGATCCTGTGCTAACATTTTGCTTTGAGTTTGTGGGGTCCTTCTCGAAGCCTAGGGGTTCTTTATCATAGATGACATCTAGCCTTTGATCTATTTCGTGTTCTTCAAAGGGTGAGTCTTTCGAGCCATTCCCCTCTATTTCGTTTACTTCAGCCATATTATCTATTTCAGCCTCTGAGGCCGCTTTCCATTCATTCTCATCCATATAGGCCAAAATCCTTTCGAAGAAGGAGGACTCAGTCATGAGCAAGGTTGTCGAACTCCCAGCCTGCTGGCCGTCTCTGCGAAGTGCCTTCGACTCCTTCGTCTCCTTTAATTATCTTCCTATCCCAGTACATGCCATCATGGCGAAGGGTCATATAATAGTGTGCATTCCTGGTTTCGTTTATTTCGTCACTTGGGGTACAAGGGGCTATTCTGGCTAGGTACTTGTCATAATTCCTTTTATTGACCAAGTTAACCGCTGTCATAAAATAACTCTGTTCCACTTTGATATTCTCCACAATCTCATCTTCTCTCCATAAAACCAACCTCTGATGCATTGTGAAGGCGCTCCTCGCCATGGATCCACTCTCTTCCCAGCAACAAGTTGTAGTTGGCCTTGGCTTCGATCACCATGAACATGGTGGGCCTGCAGCTCGGTCCTACCGTTAGATCCAGTTAAACTACCCCCAGAGTCTGGCCTACCTTTCCTTCATAATTGGATAGCACATGTTGTGTGGTTTGATGTCACCATCTTGTATTCCTAATTTCTTCAGCATGAAGTGGGACATTAAATTGTTGCGGCCCTCCATCCACTAAGACCTTGTTTCGCCATGGGCTGACCTTTGCTCGAATGAACAATGGCTTCAGATGATTCTTCATGGCTGGCTCTGGGTGTTCGAAGAATGCATTTTGCTCTTCGACCGCGCCGTTATCCATTACGTAGTAGCAAACTGGTATGTGCTTCATCAAATCTATGGTATCATCCTCCTCATGCTCTTGATTTGGTTTCTGTCCAAACTCACAGGTAGTCGGATACCACGTTGTAATTAATGTTAAGTGAAGACTCCCCTACGATTCGAAGTTGTGCATCGGCATATCCTCGTCTTCTTACTTGGTGTGTACTTGATTCATCTTGTTGTGTTTAGAGAAGAGTCTCCACGCTAGCGGGGTTTATCCTCATGTTGATTATTTGTTGTTGGTTTGTTTGTGCTTCATTCTCCTTGGTTTTTTATCGAAGTTGCTCCTTTATCTGCCACAACTTCCCTTTCAGCCTTTCGAATTCTCTGTTGTCTTCGCCATTGTGATCTGGACATGGGGTTTTTGCCTTTGTAATTATCTAGTTTCAATTCTTCCCTCTTTGCAGTGTTGAATTGCCTTCTATATGTCATGGCGTGACGTGCGTTTTGTTGATTGCTTCTCCATTTATCCTTCCCCTTGTTAGGTCGACTTGCGACCATTTTATTGGTACTTGATGAGGATTTTGAACGTCACCCTTCGAGCACCTTTGGGATAGGGGCTGTCAGGCTTTCGTTGAGTGTGGTTACCCTCGAAATGTTGACTCATCTGACCAGCTTCTTTGTGGTTCCAGCATGAGGCGAAAGGAATGGTTTCGAAAGCTCCAGCCATATTCTGATCATACGCTGCAGAACACCTTGGGCCTATTAGGCATTTGGTTTCCCCTTTGTGACAGCGAACTAAAAACTCTAATAAACTCTCTCCAGCTCTAGGGTAACATCTGAATAACTGGTTGTCATGGCGCCAGTTGATGCCAGTTCGAGCCCTTTGTTTTCTCTCGAAGTGCGGAATTCTGGTTGCGAGATGATCTTTATCTGGGACATAGTATCATTTGACATTTCCTTGTGGCACAACATGAGATAATCTTTGAGGCTGGTATCTACAGCATAGATATCCTCCATTTTGTATTTTTCTTTTTCTAGGTATCTTTCCATCTCCTCCATTTCAGAACGAGGTCTTTCCATATCCACCATGTTGACATCAACATCCTCCTCCTTTTGGTCATCGTCTCCCATCCTGGGTTTGACATCTTGATTGAGATTTCGAACTTTACGGGCGGTATTTCACGGTAGTCGAACTTTCCTTTGGGTTCCCCTAAGGTATCCCAAACTTCTTTTGAGGAATGTTAACATCTGCATCCTCCCCCTTTTGGTCATCGTCTCCCCCATCCCGAAGGTTTGGCGTCTTGATTGGGTTTTGAACTTCACGGGCAGTACTTCACCGGTGAACTCGGGTTCCCCTAAGGTATCCCGACTTCTTTCGAGGAGAGTTGGTTTTATGTCTGGACTTTTCCAATTTTTGCCTCGGGCCTTGATGCTGTGTCAATCCTTCTTTGGTTCTCTGGCCTTGATGCTTTGGATCTCTTTTAAACGACCAAAGTCTTGCCGATCGAAGCCTCTAGTTGCTTGTGGACGTCTTGATGACCCCTTGTTGACTTGACTAACACAGTTTTTGTTCTCGCTTTTTCTCCTAATGGAGTGTCATCTTGATCGCTTCCACCATATTGATTTCTCCAATGCATACATGCTCGGAGTAATTGGTGTCTGCAACATCAAAGGGTCTTCATCTACTTTCATTTTGGTTTGTCGCAAATTTCAATCGCCATCTTTAATTGCATTTTGAATCGGATCCACGAAAAGAAAACATGTGAGGTTTTGTGGCCTAGGAAACTATGATATTTACAAAATCCTCTTTTCTTTCTTTGATCTAAAGGAGGTATTTTGACATTCGATGGCACAATTAGTTGGCCATCTTTGACAAGCGGATCAAAAATCTCGTCACACTTTGTTACATCAGTATACACCTTCTTTGGGAATTTGTCACTTTTCTCATTTTCAACAACTTCTTTCCCTTTTGTGGGAACTAATAGTTTACAAGAGTAAGGAGGGGCCTGTTTTAATTCAGCGAGATCAATTTCGACCTCTTCGAATTCGGATAGTCTTGACTTCCTCGGTTCGACATAAAATTCTTTCTTTCTTATTACTTTTAAAAGCCCGACCTTTTCGGCCTTGACCTTCGACTGTCAAACTCTATCTACTAATTGAGCCATGTCCCTCAAGTATTGTGTGTCTAATTTCTTTCGAATAGAATAGTCCAGGCCACCAGCGGCCATTTCGACTAACTCATGTTCAGGCACTCTTGTGAAGCATCTAGACTTCAAAGTGAACCTATTCAATAATCATCTATTGGTTGATAAATTTCCTCTTAACACTTGCCAATTCCTTCAGGCTTATTTTAGATTGTCTCATGTAGAACTGTTCATGGAATAATCTCTCTAAAAGGGTCCAAGTATCTATGGACCCAGGAGGCAATGTGGTGAACCACGTAAAAGCATTCTTAGTGAGGGAACTTGGGAAATATTTAATCCTAAGGTTCTCATTATTCGCTATGTCTCTTGCTTCGGTCAGATACCTGGCTATGTGTTCGACTGTTGATTCATTGGTATCTCCAGCAAACTTTGTAAACTTAGGGATCTTATATCCCCTTGGTAAATCAGTATGCATTACATAATCTGCTATAGGAGAGGCATAATTTGGCCTTCTAATCCCTGTATTGAGACCGTTTTGGGCCATAATCCTTTCTATCATGGTGGTTAAATTATTTTCTGCCAAGATGTTGTCGTTTCGAATTCTATGAAAGACTGCATCAGCATCTTGATTTCGACCTACCATGACAACTCCTCTAGGTTGTTCTTCTCGAAACGTTGGGACTTCTAGCCTTTCGACCATTGCCCCTGGTTCCATAACTCCCCTTTGTGGTTCTTCTCGAATCACTGGGGCATCTAATCTTTCGACCCTTGCCACTAGTTCTATAAATCCCCTTTGTGGTTCCTCTCGAATCACTGGGGCATCTAACCTTTGTGCCCTTGCACCCAAATTAATCCCCTCTCTGACTGGTCTGTAGGGTAGGTCATCAGCAATTTGTTCTATGATAGGTGGGTTCGCTCGAACCAATGCCTGGTTCTGTCTACGCCTTCTGGCGGAGCGAAGAAATCTGCTATTCGACTCATGTTATCCGCATTTTCTCTTTTTGTCACAGTCACATTTTGAACTATTGGGGCGAAGATTTCTTGCATAGTTTGTGCTAATACTCCTATCATATTATGGTTACTATCATCCATTAATTTCCTAAAAGCCATCTGATTTTCTGTGGTTAAGATAGGCAATGCACTATAACCTACTGACCCTTGGTTATTTGTCATAAATTGGTTAGCCCCAGATCCAGACCCTAATTGTGGTGACGTATTCGACGTCGAAGTTTGCAAACCTGCCATAAAAGATGTTGGCATCCCATAAGGGGGATTTCTGGGTCTATTACCATCGAAACTGGGTGGTCTAGTTGGTGGTGGGGTAGCGAAATGGGTTTGTGTCCCTGATGGTGGAACAAATCCCCCAGGATAACCAGTGGTTCCTGTATTGCCTAGGATCGAATTGTTAGTTGACATGCCACTTGTTCCGTTCGTGGCCACATTACTAGTAGAGGATGCAACAGACTGTGCATTCGAAGGGATCGGGTTAGACGTTCTCGTCGAAGCAGACACATTAGAGCCTGTTCCATGTGGGGCATTTTGTTCCCCTTGTTGATTGTTTGGATTAGACATCCTATTATTACGTTTTCTTCTGGGTAAGGGTTGGTTGCTATTAGTTATTCTACCACTCCTAAGGTTCATATAACAATGAACTTAACACTCAGAAAGAACTTTTATAATGATTATGTCTTAACAATATTTATTTTGTTTTGAATTTGTAACGACCAATGACTGTCCCACTGGGCGTGCCAATTTGTTTACAGTGATTTTTGGTAAAACAACCGCTAGTCCTCCAAACTATCGAATAATCTTAATGACTGTTATTCAATCTCTCTGGTAACTTGCAGGATCGACTAGATTGATCCTATGGGGTATTGGCCGTTTGGATGAATCTAATAACAAAACTGGTATCCATAGTTAATATTTGTATTTAGAGTGTTTTATAGACGTTTAATTCACTTCGATTACAATGTTAACGAACTTAATGTCATGATCAAGTAAAGAAATACAAAACTGGTTTGAATGAATAAAGATTCGATTTGCAAAGAAATGTTTAAATGCAGAAATAAGTAAATGACTTTGAATGTAAAGATTTTAATGTAAAAACATGAATATAAAAGCATAAAATATGTAAGGACATGAATGTAAAGGCATGAATGTAAAAGCATGAAATGTAAAAGAGTTTCTAAAATGTAAAGGATTTTGAATAGAAGAAAACGTTAAATGCAAGAAATAGTTAAATGACTTTGAATGTAAAAGTATTTAAAAGACATTGATGCGAAAATGGAAGATAAACTAGAGAAGATAAAGAGTTTTGCTGAATTATAAATGTTTGGTGTTATCATACGTACATTGTTCGAGCATTCGTTTCCCTAGCCATGTGGTATTTTGAATGTTTACTGAATTTTGTACAATATATATGACACACGAAATCCTAACACTAAGACTTCTATTTATACTACTTCGACCATAACGGTCTGACTTATAAGATTCTGCCATGTTCAGAACATGCAGAGCACTGCTTCTCTCTAGCTTCCACGCGTCTTCGAACCGTTCCAGCACATGTATATTTGAATTCCAATCATCCCGCTCGCGTTTGAATTTCAAATGCCTTGACAATCTTCGCTTCGAACCCATTTCACAGATACATTCTTGTTACCACTTCGAAGCTTCCTTTAAATATGTCTCCACAACTGCCATTCGAAGCTCTGAGCTTTGATGTCTCTATTCGAAGAACCATCTCTTCCATTCCGAACTGTGACATTCACTTTATTCTAATGAACATTAATCTTGTTTCATTTCGAACTTCATTACTCCACTTCGAACCACATATATCAAAATCTTCAGCTAACACTATGGTGAAGTGAATCTCCCAAAGTGTTGTGCACTTTTCCCTTGCCAACTAGCCGATAAGTCGGTGACGATAGGTATAGCTGACAAGATGAAATGCCCTAAACCAATAATAACCGTTAGAAGTGACTGAAAAAATTATGTAATAATAAACAGATCTATATTGTTCAGTTCACTTCCTTTATAAATAACAATTAAACTTTCTCCTATGGATTATCATCTTAATTACCTCGGAAAATTTATGTTGACAGTTGATACTAGCCTTGTCACTAGTTTCTTTCAACTGTGAACTGCTCTTTCCCGCCATATCTCTCTCTTTATCCTTCTGCAATTCACGAACTTGTGCTTGTAATTCCTGCAATGTTTGCATCACTTCTGCATTGCTAGGATTTTTTTCCTTGGATTCTTATACAAAGAGGTTGGAGTCACACCATGACCTTTACCCCTCACCCGACCCGGATACTCAACAACATTTAGTGCTCGACTGAGTACGCTCCTGGTATCCTGGTCCTCACCCTGTGGATACCGATTGCGATAGGGTCTCCTGTAATTCATTTACATATCAAAAATTGTTAGTGGAGATAAAAAGTTAATTATATATTAATAAATATTTATCATAAAAATGTTGAAGATCGGGATTAACAACTCGATCTTTGCCAACACGAGCTTCGTTCCACAACACATGTGCAGGTAGTGATGTTTCGTCACTTTTCATCTCTTCTAACTACACATTGTTACAAATAATAAGATCATCAATTATAACACATTGAGAGAATTAATTAGATCGTAGAATTTATATTTACTTACAATTTTTTCCTGTAAGCGTGCATATCCCAAACGCCCTTTTTTATATGGATATGTGGGTTTTGACGTTCTCTCATGATTTACGGCACTCACTTTCTTGAAATTCTCGTCTCTTATTTGGCCTACAAAAGCAACCCATTCTTTAGGTGTGATGAAGCTCTCATATTTATTTGGACGTTCTGGATCCTTTTCAAGAAAATTTCCTTCCTCATCTTTAAGATACTTGTTTGTTAAAAAAGTTCTCCACCCTCTGTGTCTTTTTCCGGCCAAACCCATTATATACTTTTTGCGGGTATCTTCAATGTTAAAAGACCTCTACAAAAAAACATACGCATGGAGTGTGTTAGTATAAGTAATTTAAACATATTATCGTCAATATAAAGAAAATAACAACAACCATATATGGTACCTTTATCTCAGTCCAAATTTTTTCTTAAGCCTCATCCAAATCTCCTATTTTCCATCTAGGAGTAGTGATCGGAATGTGCATACGAACAAGTGTACCGATGTAGCTTGTCAACTTTGCAGTATTAGACCCAATTAGTTGGTCCTCATTATTCTAAACTACATTATATGTAACTCCTCTATCTCTATCACTGATGATTCCCCTCATAATAGTTATGCCTCGTGTAATATTTTTTTCTGAAGTATCTTATGGAACATTTGCATCTTGTGAGTTCTCTTGATTACTAGCCATTTGACCTGTAATAAATACAAGTTAACTTCTAAAATCACAAAAACAAAAATTTAACCAGGTTTCTATCTTCTTTGCAATATCCATATCCGGGCAGTAACACACATGAACAAATATGCCTCAAAATACAACAGAGTTTATGCTAACTATAAAAAAGTTTATCACAGTTTATTCAAAGTTTATTCAATGTTTATGCAAACTATAACAAAGTTTATTAAACAACGTTTATTCAACACATAATGTGATGTGCCCAATCGATACAATGGTTTATTCAATGGTTCACTGCAACATGCATTCTTACCCTTATTTCAAATTTCCTATGAACAAAAAGCAACATTTGAAGCCTAGTACAATGTTGTTCTATCGGAAACTAAATACAGTGTAAGATACTAGCATTTGTTTTTTTTTAGTTCAACATAGCCTTTTCACAATACTCGAATTACCCAGACAAATCAAAACCACTAATCAAAAGATAACTAACAACACTAAAAATGTTTTTTACATGGATTAATCATAGTGTCAGCAACATATTAGTTATGTAGAAGAATACGAAAAGGTCTGAAAGCTTACCGAATAGCTGCGAAGATGGAAAACCAATGTGTTGCGACGGACTCCGATAGCAAAGAAGCAAGCCGGGAACGTGATAATGGTGATGAATCGGAGTTGACGGAGAGATAGTGGGATAGACAGGGGTGAGAGAACGAGAGAGTAGGCGAGAAACTGAAGGTTTCACGACGGTGGTGACAGTGCTGTAACGACGGAGATGGTCAGTGAAATTGAGGGGTTGCACTGAAACAGAGGGGTTTGTGAAGGTGGGGAGAAGGATACGAGGTTGCAGTGAAACGGTGGCGACGAGACGGCGCTGGAATGACTGGAGACGAGACGGAGGTGGACGGAGAGGACAACAAGATTGGAGAGAAGAAGAAGATGAACAGGGACGGTTGAAACGATTTCTGAGAATGAAAGAATGAGTGAGTATAGGGTTTATTAATTTTAATTATAAAATTATCTATGAAAGCACTTTTAAAAGCGTTTTCTAAAGCCCATATATAAGAGCGTTTTTTCCTTTAAAAGCACTTTCGTATCATAGGCCTATAACAGCGCTTTCAAAAGCATTTTCTTAAGGTCAGCTATAAGAGCGCTTTTGAAAAGCGCTTTCTAAGGTTAACCTTTAGCAGCGCTTTTCAAAAGCGCTTTCTAAGATGGGATCTTTCTAAGGCCTTTAGCAACGCTTTTTGAAAAGCGCTTTCTTAGGGTACCCTGTGAAAGCGGAATTTTTTATAAATCTATGAAAGCGCTTTCTCTTAAAAGCGCTTTCGTAGAGGTGCTGCCAAAACTTATTTTTGGCATAGTGCATACTACATGTTTTTAATATATCAAAGGTGAGTTAGCCATGCACATTCATTGAAATAAACTACTGATGCAATATATTTATGTTGGATGAAACTAACATATATATTCATGTGTGTTTGGTTTTAATATTTTTATTTTGTCTTGTAACAGCGATGTTAGTGTGTTCAGATTTTTCCTATGCTAAACAAAAAAACATGGTCATAGGTATTATCTCCAAAAAAACATGTTGTGTTTTTCATATTTATGTGTTTTTTCTATCTTATGATTGAAACAAAAGATGTTTTTGGAACAATATCATGTTCTTTGATGTGTTATGATGGATCTTTTGTCAACTATGTTTATCATCAATGTTTGACCAAAGCTACAAGGTTTGTTTATGACAGTGATGGTGAGATTGTGAAAGAGGAGGAAGATGAAAGTGTTGGTGGTGGTGATGATGATGAGTCTAATGTGCCGTGTTTGAAGGGATTGTCGACGCTGAAAGGGAAACATCTAGATGAGGATGGTTTTAGTTTTTGTGCTCATTTTTTGTTTGTTCAGAATGCTATGAAATAAGATTGACCACAACTTTTGTGGTTGTCAATTGTACAATTCCAGAAGTGAATAAAAATGTTGCTCCAACTATAATGTTTAGAGATGGTTCTTAGATGCATGTTAGAAGTAGAATAGCGCATAACAGTACTTTAGGGAAGTGAAAGGAAAAGAAAAACATGGCAGCAATATTTGAGGGAAAATGAGTCTCACATCGTTTTTTACATAGAAAAAACGAGTGTGTATAAAACCAACACACATACTTGTAATTGAATTAGAAACAAATACAAAAAAGCCTTGCTTATCCAACATAAATGGGGTTAGGCCCAAACAAAATATTTGTATATGATAATAATTTAAGAAAACATAAATAAATATTAATAAAAAAATATAATATGAAAAACTGTGATGTTTACACAATATTGACACAGAAATTATAAAAACAACTTTGAGTAAGGCACGATGAATGCTTTAGAGTTGTTTTTGAGAGAGTGAGATTCGGCAACCAAAGCTTGATGATGAGACTTCTTTATATAGGTGTAGCTTTGAACCATTGGGAGTCACCAGAATGTGCAAAAGGAATATTGATAAATACATTAAGTGTTCCTTTCCATAAATACAGATCTTGGCTGCAGCCAGTCGTTACTTTTAATATTTTCATTTGTGAATCTTGTAACGCATCAAAACTAAGGTATGAAATGCAGCCAGAATATAAATATCAGAGTTTGTAACGCAGCATGGTGCTTTTAGAAGTTTGGCTTGAACATACCAGAACTTCTTCTAAAGAGTGTGATAATCTGAAGACTGCTTTCACATGTGTATCTTTCTTATGAGTTCTCTTAGAGTGTCATTATTCTTTATCGATCAGAACTTCTTCTTCCAGAATCAGAACTTCATCTATATATTTCGTTAAAATATTAGGAAGTAAAAATGTTCTATACAAAATATTTATCAATCAGAGTCAGAACATGGATATCATTAATTGTATTTGTTATCATCAAAACTTCTTAAAAAGACTTAGAACCAAACTATATTCTAACAATGATTACACACTACATATAAATCTTCAAATGTCATTTATATACGTCTGATTTTAATCTTTTGACACACTCATTCTTTTACAAAATCATTTCATGACTAATGCACCTCATTTTGTTATAAAATTGGTTCAGATTCCAATTTACGTATCATAGGTTTGAATTCTAATCTTCAAAATTTATTTTTTGACTGTGTTTTTCACCATTTAACAGTAAGATAGATGAAATTTGACATTTTTTAATAAATGTAAATTATAAGTCATTTATAAATTAATCTCACTATAAATCATACACATTTCTCATTAAATAATAAGATCAAAATACAATAACTATATTGTGTATATATAAATGTCAAATACAAAATGTTACCATGCCATTATCAACTCAAGTACAAACCATAATACAAAAATGTCAAAATATACAAAATAAACACATGTTGCGCCTCTGCTAAGATGGCATGTAGAGCGTCTTCCACAAAGTTTCCCCTAGCTATGGCCTCTCTTCCAATAAACGCAATGTGGTGACATCATGTAACACATCAACGACATGGCCTGACCTCACCTGCTCCTCCTCTAAGATCTCTTGATGGCTGGTAACAGGGATCTTCCTTTACATATGATGTCATGATATGACGTGACACTATAAAACCATTAGATGTGGTTGTAGACCATATTCCATGGACGAGGAGATGATGCACATCGTACATCTTCTGACACCAGATATTCAAAGTACGCTGCAAAGATCTCCTCAACATCCATGTGAAGGATAGTGATAGGAGAAGAAACAATGAGGTCTTTGGATATATCCTGAACATATCCAAACTAGCGCAAGACTCACTCAAGTAAATGGGGGAACATGAGTCAAGACCCATATACCATTCATTTAAAGTACAATGTCATCACCTTCAATGTATGTGTGTCACAATGGTCGTCATACTACACATAGTTAATACCATCTACCACGATACGGTCAAGAGAAACTCAGAACATCTCGGTCTCCTAGTTACATCTGAGGGGGATGATGGGGCACATACAAGGTAAAAGTCTCATTGTATCCATCCATATATGCCCAATCAATGAGACATGGAAAATATTGGTGGATCCTTGCTTCAAAATGGTTTAGATGAATTATTAGTAACAAAGTTGTGTCTCATAGGTATTATGACATTAATATTAGTAAAGGTACAAAAAATATCGTAAATAGGTAATTGTTTCCACTCAAACATTGAGTCTTTCACATACTACCCTTAGATAGTTTGGAGTAGAGGTACATCAAATTAGAAACCTTGCAATTATACTCTTGGATCCTCTCAAAGTCAATAAAATATATATGAGATAGGTAACATCGACATAGGTCACACTTTTGTCGACATAGGGTGATTGTATGATGTTATGGTGTGTTATGATTGTATTGAAACCATGTATTGAAACTTGTTTCGGTGTTGTGGTATACTGGATTCGTAATGGTATAAATTGGATGGACTTGTGATAGTAAGAATGTTGTCAAAATGTAATTTTCTGCTATAGGAGGTTGCAGGAACCGGTTCCTAGGTGGGAGGAACCGAGTTCCTGGTATATTTTCCAGCAGAGGGAAAATTTTGTGTCAGAGGAACCGGTTCCCTGGTGGAGGAACCAAGTTCCTAGTATGTTTTTTAGGGAAGTGTTTTCCCATGTGTCCGAGGAACCAGTTACCTGCTGGGAGGAACCGAGTTCCCAGTACAAATTCCAGAGGCGTTTTCACTATGAGAGTGGGAACCGGTTACTCCCTAGGAGGAACCGGTTAGCACTGTAACTTTTGGAAAATTATTAAACTTTGAAAAATCATATCTTTTGAACCATAAGTCATTTTTAATCGCCGTTTTGGACATTATTCTCTAAATTAAATAATCTATTTTATGAAATGAAGAAAATAATAATTAATTGATTGTATTTTGGAAAGTGTTGGTTTTTTCGATTTTGTGGATAGTTTGTACTTAGTGTACTTGATGGATGGAATTAGTATGTTGATTGTACTGATGAATTGGATGCATATTGATGCTTGCATATAAATGTTAGTGATGGAATTACTAGTTGATGAGTAAATGCTTGCATGCTATCTTTTTGGTGATTTATTCATGATGGTTGTTGATATCATGTGTTGTTGTTGAATGTTGCATTCTGTTGATGTGCATGCATATACATTTGGTGGTAGCTAATTCCCATTGTGTGGAATTAGTGAGTTGGACAATATCCGTTGCCGAGTTGGAATGGGCGGTGAGGTTTCATCTATGTCCGAGTTGGAATGGAATAAATGTTAATGCTGTGTTCGAGTTGGAATGGAACAGTATGTGAATTTAGTTCACTGTCGGTACCACATGCATAGAGTCTTGCATTGCATTTTGTATGGATTATAACATGATAGGATGGTTTCCAGTGTTATAATCTTGTGGTTGTGCGTGATGTGTGTTTATGACTTGTGTAGTGAAATAAATCTGATTATGCTGAATAGGGTGGAATAATAGCTTATGAAATTCTGTTGTTTTATGAATTTATAATGCATTTTAATTATGATAAGGTCTCACCCTTACTTTGATGATTTCATATTGAAGCTTTAGTGGCTTAGAAGTTGGTGAGGATGGCTCGTAGAGCTATGCTTTTATTTTATCGCGTGTCGTTGTGATGCTCTGATTTGTAACACTGGGGAACGCGTATTTAGAGTCATTGTTAACTCTATTTTGTTTTGGATGTCTATTTGGATATATGTTTTGATTTCTCAAGGCATAGACCTTTGAAGTTTTGTTTGGTTTTGAACTTATCCAAGTTTTGAGGTTATTCTGTTGTGTAGAACATGTACACCTAATGATTATTTAAATTATGTTCTTCAGTAAAGCATGACATTATATGAAATTTTATTTCAATCAATTTTGATGCCTTTTTTATACATGTTAACTCTGAATTTAATATATTAATCGCGGGGTATTTAGAAGGGTGTTATAATAGTGGCATCAGAGCATAGTGGGTCGTTGTGACCAATGTCTTAGTGTCGTTATCCCTTTTGTATGCGACTAGTGCAAGGTAACACTGTCGATACTTGTGTTTTAATGAAAATTGTTTTGTGGATTCTCAGAACAATGGCTGGAAGAGGTAACGGAAGAGATGACGTTGCAATTGCTGAGGCTTTGGGGATGTTTGCTGGTGTGCTTGGAGGAAATCAGCAGGGAGCTGGTATTGGTGCTGACAGGCAGCTTGGAAATTCTCAGAGGAATAATCCTCCGTTGTTCAAAGGCACGCATGACCCTGAAGGTGATCAGAAGTGGTTGAAGGAGATTGAAAGGATCTTCCGAGTGATTGATTGTGCTGAAGATCTGAAAGTGAGGTATGGTACTTATATGTTGGCAGAAGAAGCTGATGACTAGTGGATTGCTACCAGAACTGAAATGGAGCAAGATGGTATTGTGCTGACTTGGGCTGTGTTCAGAAGGGCTTTTCTACGAAGGTATTTTCCTGAAGACATTTGGGGAAAGAAAGAGATCGAATTTTTGGAGCTCAAGCAGGGTAACATGACTGTAAGTTAGTATGCTTCTAAGTTTACTGAATTGGCTAAGTATTATGCTCACTATAATAATGATGAAGAAGGAGAATTCTCTAAGTGTATCAAGTTTGAAAACGGTCTCCGTGACGAGATTAAGCAAGGTATCAGGTATCAGCGTATTCGCAGGTTTTCTGATTTGGTGGATTGTAGTAGGATTCTTGAAGAGGATCTTGCTAATACTAGGTCAAACTCTCGTGGGTTTGTTGATAGGAAAGGAAAGAAACAGATGGGTCGTGGCAAACCGTACGACAGAAGTAACCAGAAGTCTGGTGGGTGGAAAAGGACTAGTGGGGGAGATTCTAATGCTCCTATTAGGTTCTATAAGTGTGGTGAGTTTGGACATCGAGTTCAGGAATGCAAGAGTGACGCGAAGAAGTGTTACAATTATGGGGAACCTGGACATGTGGATAATGATTGTAGAGCAAGGAAGATGATTTGTTACAACTGTAGAGAAGAAGGTCATACTCGTCTGTAGTGTACTAAACCAAAGAAGGAGCAGTCTAGTGGTAAGTTGTTCGCTTTGTCTAGGTCAGAGACTAATCCAGATGATCGGTTGATTAAAGGTACGTGTTTTATTAATGGCATACCTTTGATTGTGATTATTGATACTGGAGCGACTCATTCGTTTATTGCTTTGGATTGTGCTTAAATATTGAATTTGGAAATATATGATATGAATGGAAGTATGGTTATTGACACTCCTGCGTCGGGTTTAGTGACTACTTCGTTTGTGTGTAGGAATTGTCCTATTATAATTTTTGATAGGGGATTTGGTATGGATTTAGTGTGCCTACCGTTAGAAAAACTTGATATTATCCTGGGAATGAATTGGTTGGAATTCAAACAGGTTCATATCAACTGTTTTGAGAAGACGGTTAGTTTTCTGGAAGTGGCTAGTGTCGAAGATTTGACTATGTCAGTTAAGCAGATGAATGTAGATGTTAATGATGGTGCGGCAGTATTTATGTTGTATTCTTCGATGGAAGTGAAAGGAAAGGCTAAGGGTGATGAGTTACCTGTTGTGGATGAATTTCCAGAAGTTTTTCCGGAAGATATCAGTGAGTTGCCACCTGAGAGAGAAGTGGAATTTGCTATAGATTTAATTTCCTGGAACTAGTCCGGTGTCGATGGCACCTTACCGTATATCGGCATCCGAGTTGGCTGAATTGAAGAAGCAATTAGAGGAGTTACTTGAGAAGAAGTTTATTCGTCTGAGTGTTTCGCCGTAGGGTGCTCATGTGTTGTTGGTTAGGAAGTAAGAAGGTTCAATGAGACTGTGTGTTGATTATAGGCAGTTGAACAAAGTTACGATCAAGAATCGGTATCCATTGCCGAGAATTTATGATTTGATGGATCAACTAGTTGGAGCTTGTGTATTCAGTAAGATTAATCAGAGGTCTGGATATCATCAGATTCGTGTAAAAGCGGAAGATATTCAGAAGACTACATTTAGAACGAGGTACAGACATTATGAGTATTCTGCTATGCCGTTTGGAGTTACTAATGCACCTGGTGTTTTCATGGAGTATATGAACAAGATATTTCATCCGTATATTGATAAGTTTGTAGTGGTTTTTATTGATGACATTATGATCTACTCAAGGATTGATGAAGAGCATGCAGAACATCTCAGAGTTGTGTTGGAGTTGTTGAAGGACAAGAAGCTTTATGCGAAGTTGTCTAAGTGTGAATTTTGGTTGAGTGAATTAAGCTTTCTTGGTCATGTGATTTCCAAGAATGGTATTGTTTTTTACCCTACAAAGGTAGAAGCGGTATCTCAGTGGGAAGCTGTAATACGGTGAACTGACTTTGTAGGATTTTTGTATCCAAATGTGCGGATAGCAAGAGTCGCCACCGACTTTTATTTTTATCCAATTAAGGGAAGGTAAAAGTAACAGAAAAAGACCTTCGTTAGATTCGAGTTCGGAGAATGGTTATGAAAAGGGAAGGTATTAGCACCCCTTTCCATCCGTAGTTATCTACGGGCTCTTAGTTGCTCTAGATCACCTTTTAAAATTGCTTTCTGTGTGTTTGACAAAGAATGTTTTGAAAGAGGCATTTCGCTTTGACTTTGTAATGACTCATGTAGGAGTGTATACAAAGTGTTCGGAAATGTTTCGTTTTTGAAAAAGAATTTGAACTTTGAATAAAGTGTGTGTGATGTGAAAAGCATTTTGATAGAGCGAGCAACTAAAAGACTTATTTACCCACTCAAAATTGGTCGTTTTCGTACTTCTACGTTCCTTTAGAATAGCGCTAGCCATACCATTAGTTAGTAGGTAGCTCCATTCGTTGGATGTAAGCGGGACATTCGAAGGGACATCGGATGGTCATAGAAGGCAACTTGTAGGAAGTATCCTAGCACATTCGAAGGGACTATCATCATTTTTCGTAGGCGACAATCGAGGGTCAAGATCATGTATTCGGAAGCGACATCGTGGGTCTTATGATCTTTGTATCGAAGGGACTATGATGATTTGTTTGGAAGGCGACGGTGCTAGAATACTTCTACGTTCGAGGGACATGACCATTTGAAATCGAAAGGCATCGAGAGAGAATTACCCTAAGGGGTGCGTGTGTGAAAGAAGTGTGTCAAATTCAGAATATATTATCTTGAAGATTAGTGTGAGCTATGTCCAATTATTATCTTGCCATACATGCCTAATTACTAGCAATTGATAGGGGTGCGGAAAGTAGAATGCGGAATGTAAAGGCGGAAATGTAAATCCTACGCTATTACATGGCTTTGGGGCAGATACATAATTTAAACTTGCGGAAAATAAAACCCTAGATTAAACTATTACAACCCATGAACAATTACATTATTGGAAAAAATAGAATGATAAAAAGAAAACGTCCGAATCAGAGCAACCTGTGAAGGAATAAGAGATCGGAAAATACGATGAAATCGAAATAAGATGAAATGTTAGAAAAATGCAATTTTTAATATGAGAAAATTAACATAGGCTGGAAATAAGATAAATAAATTAAAATAATTTTTTGGGATTTTTTGGAAAAGATTTAATAATTAAAATGCAATTAATAATGATTTAAATGCAAAAAATATAAATAAAATAAATATGCATGCAAAAATTATATTTTTAAATTTATTAAATTAAATAAACATTTTTATGAAATGGATGCAAAAAGAAAATTATATTTTGGTAATTTTTTAATGCAGAATAAAAATCATGAAAAGAATTAAAACAATGCAAAATATTAAATAAATAAGAAAATATAAAAATAGGAAAAGTTTGAAGTTTGGAAGAGAAAAAGAAAGAACCGATCCCAGGCTGGATCGAACTCATGACCTCCTGGAGAATCTCTTCAAAACACAAGCCTTAACCACTGGGCCAGCGTGCTCTTTGTGTTGGAAAAGCTGGAAACATTTGAATAAGAACGTTGACACGTCCTGGGTATATTTGAAAACACAATCAGCGTGCGTGGGCCCCAAGTGGACTGAATGGACGAATCGGATTGCTCGCTTTTGCCACGCATGCCTCGCCGGAGTCTGAATCGGTCAACGACGCCGGAGCCCTAGCTCCGGTCGTCTTCTCCGATGACCTGAAATCAAAAAACAAACAAAACACGTGGAATAAATGGGAAAGGGGGACCCTACCCCCCTAAATCGATGGCTGCGAGTTCATTGGTGCCATTAGTTTTGACTGAAAACACCTGTAACTATTGATTCGAAGCTCGACATTTCAAAATGCCCTAGACATGGCATCTCACAATTCTAACGTTCAAACTTAGCAGCGATGACCCAGATCGAGTTCTTGACATCTCATGATCATGATAAAAGTATTAGAATCCATGGAAACGAGCAGATAATAAAAGTGCAAAATCAAGAAAATATTGAATATGTATGTATGTATATGCATCGATTCAGCTTGTTTTGATCATTGTTTTTGATGCAAACTTACTCATACTTACCCTTTGAGCACAATTGGATGGCTAAGAGAGGCTGAAAGTGGCTGCCTTTTAAAATTCGAATTTTCAAGATTCTTGAAAAATTTTGCAAGAGTTTGGGTTTGTTTTTAGGTTAGGGTTCGTGTGGTTTGCTGGCTATGATGCTTGATATTTATAGAGAGGATTGGAAGGGAAAAAAGGATCGGAAAAGATTTGATTTGGAGCATTCAATATTTTTCAAATAAAATCAATTTTCTTGAAAAAATTTGATTTCTTCTTCAATGCAAGATCAAGCACGAATTTGGCAAGTATATTGGGCTATCTTGGACTTCAAGGAACATATAAAATCAACTTTTGGAAAAATATGATTTTCATATTTTATATAATTTAATTTTGAATTAAATGTTCTAAAATTCAAAATAAAATCAATAAAATAGAAAATTGCCATGGCCAAGCATTTATGGGTCAAAAATAATGTCATGAACAAGTTTGGATCAAAAGATTATAGGCCCATTTGGAAAATTTTGCAATTTGACCGATATGTCCTTTTGTGCAATTGTCCAAAATTGCCCAACTTCTGAATGGTGTATCTTGCTCAATTTTCCACATTTTTGAGTGTTCTTGGACTTTTTGGAAAGCTCTAAGAGTCCTCTAAACAATGTCTTTGGTCTCATCTCAATTGGAGTTACCATGCTCAATATATCTTCAAATCAAAAAGTTGACTTTTTGTTGACTTTGAAAATGACCTGTAATGTTTTGAGCTATACCTCTCAAATGAAGCATTTTTTGGACATTCTTGTGAGACATGAAGTTGTAGAGAATTGAATTTCCTTCAAAATGAGCTTTGGTGGGAAAATTTCGAGAAAGTATGAGAAAGTTATGATCGGTCAAAGTTCATTGACTTTTCATCTAGAAACCCTAATTTAGAAAGTTTGACTTTTGAGCAAATCTTGAGTTTTCTTGATGAATCATGATCAACCCTTGATCAAATGATGAATGTAACTTCAAAATGAGGATGTTGACCAAAAATCGAAGTTTTGACTGTATGTTGACCACAGTTGACTTTTTGTCCAATACACCCGATTTTCAACCATCTGAGCAATTGTCTGAGGAAACTTGACTTGTGAAGCTTGAAACTTGACATGGAGAATCTTTGAAGCATATGAGGAGGCATGAAGGCCATTGAAGATGTTGGAAATCCATATTGACTTGAGAGATACCAAACCCTAGTTTAGGTTGGTTGTCTAGGAGAGAGTTTGTCTGATCAACTCTTGAGGAATCCTTGAGCATAGGTGTATGAAATCTTTTGAGAAGATGGAGGGCAAATTTTGGGGTATGACAGAAGCGCCGAAGAATGCTTTTGAAATCCGTAGTTTTCTTGGTCTTACAAGTTACTATAGAAATTTCATAGAGGGATTTTCGAAGTTAGATTTGTCGTTGACTAAGTTGACGAGAAAAGGCCAAGTGTTTGTATGGGATTCGGAATGTGAGAAAGGTTTCAAAGAGTTGAAGCAGAGATTGACTAGTGCTCCAATTTTGATATTGCCGAATCCGGAAGAACTTTTTATTGTGATGCTTCACTGATGGGTTTAGGTGGTGTTTTGATGCAGGATAAGCAGGTAGTGGCTTATGCATTGGGGCAATTGAAGATTCATGAAAGGAATTATCCGACTCATGATTTGGAGTTGGCGGTCGTATTATTTGTTTTGAAATTGTGGAGGCATTATTTGTATGGTTCTCGATTCGAGGTATTCAACAATCATAAGAGTTTGAAATATCTCTTCGATCAGAAAGAGCTAAACATGAGACAGAGAAGATGGTTGGAATTTCTGAAGGATTATGATTTTGGTTTGAATTACCATCCTGGTAAGGCAAATATGGTTGTTGATGCATTGAGTAGGAAGTCGTTGCATATGTCTATGTTGATGGTGCGTGAATTGGATTTGGTTGAACAATTCAGAGATTTGAGTATAGTATGTGAGAATACTCCTAACAGTGCTAAATTGGGTATGCTGAAGTTGACTAGTGGTATTCTTGATGAGATTCGAAGCGGACAAAAATCTGATGTTGGTTTAGTGGATAGATTGACGTTGATCAACCAAGGTCAAGTAGGTGAATTCCGAATGGACGAGAATGGTGTTATGAGGTTTGGTGACAGAGTTTGTGTTCCGGATATTGCTGAAATTAAGAAAAGTATTCTAGAGGAAGAACATTATAGTGGATTCATTATTCATCCTGGTGCTACTAAAATGTATCATGATTTAAAGAGGTTGTTTTGGTGGCCTGGAATGAAGAAAGAAATTGTTGAGTTTGTCTATGCTTGTCTGATTTGTCAGAAGTCGAAGATCGAACACTAGAAACCGTCGGGATTGATGGAACCGTTGTTTGTTCCGGATTGGAAATGGGATGGAATTTCTATGGATTTTGTGTCTGGTCTACCAAGGACAACTAAGAATTTTGATTCTATTTGGGTTATCGTGGACAGGTTGACGAAATCTGCTCACTTTACACCGGTGAGAATGGACTATCTGATGGAGAAATTGGCTCAATTGTATGTTGAGAGAATTGTAAGTTTGCATGGTATTCCTTCTAGTATTGTGTCAGATAGAGATCCGAGGTTTACATCTAAGTTCTGGACAGGGTTGCAAGAAGCCTTAGGTACTAAGTTGAGGTTGAGTTCTGCTTATCATCCGCAGATAGATGGTCAAACGGAGAGAACGATTCAGTCGTTAGAAGACTTGTTGCGTGCTTGTGTGTTAAAGAAAGGTGGAGCTTGGGATAGTTACTTAACTTTGATTGAGTTTACCTACAACAATATTTTTCATTTGAGTATTGGTATGGCTCCGTTTGAGGCATTGTATGGTAGGAGGTGTAGAACGCTGTTGTGTTGGTACGAATCTGGAGAGAGTGTTGTGATTAGGCCAGAGATTGTCCAACAGACTTTCGAGAAGATTAAGATGATTCAAGAGAAGATGAGAGCTTCTCAGAGTCGCCAGAAGAGTTATCATGATAAGAGAAGGAAGAATCTCGAGTTTAGTGAAGGAGATCATGTGTTTATGCGAGTTACTTTGATGACTGGTATTGGTCGAGCTTTGAAGTCAAAGAAGTTAACTCCGTGTTTTATTGGTCCGTTTCAAATAATGAAGAAGGTTGGAAAGGTTGCTTACCAAATTGCTTTACCTCCATCTCTTGAGAATTTGCATGATGTATTCCATGTATCTCAGTTGAGGAAGTACATTGCTGATCTGTCTCATGAGATTCAGGTAGATGATATACAGGTACGAGATAAATCTGACGGTTGAAAAATCGCCTATGAGGATTGAGGATCGAAAGTTGAAGCAATAACGGGGTAATGAGATAGCTCTGGTGAAAGTAGCTTGGGGAGGACCAGCTGGTGGTAATGTTACTTGGGAATTGGAGAGCCAGATGAAGGACTCTTACCCGGAACTTTTCGTCTAAGGTATATTTTCGAGGACGAAAACTCTTTTAGTGGGGGAAAGTTTTAACACCCCGATATTTTTAGTTATTAAATCATTTGAATTTTACTTATTTATTTAATTAAAATTTGAATTATTAGAATTATTGGGATTTTTGGAAAATAAATAAAAAGGAAATTGGGTTGTTGGTGTAATGAGTAGAAGTGAGGGGTGTGTAGAGTAGAAGTCTCTAACACTTTATTTTATTATTATTATAATTAAAAGGAATAATAAGAGGAAAAAGAGAATTGAGAGTTATTGGAGAAACTGATCATACATGAAAAGAGAGAAGAGGCAGAAGGAAGGAAAGAACCAAAGATTCAAGGATTCAAGCAATTGACTAAGGTAAAGGATGATTTTATCTAGTTATTATGCCTTATAGATTTTGGGAATGATAGGGTCGATAAGTAGTTAGGAATCCTAATTTAGGATTTTCTAGGTTTATGAGTTTAAACCCCAAATCCATGAATTTCGATGTTTTGATGCAAATTAATGTTATAGGGTGATTGTATGATGTTATGGTGTGTTATGATTGCATTGAAACCATGTATTAAAACTTGTTTTGGTGTTGTGGTATACTGGATTCGTAATGGTATAAATTGGATGCAATTGGGATAGTAAGAATGATGTCAAAATGTAATTTTCTTCTACAGGAGGTCGCAGGAACCAATTCCAGGAACCGAGTTCCCAGAGTTATGTGAGGAACCGGGTTCCCAATATATTTTCCAGGATAGTGTTTTCCTATGTGTTTGGGGAACCAGTTACCTGCTGGGAGGAACCGAGTTCCCATTACAAATTCCAGAGGCGTTTTCACTATGAGAGTGGAAACCGGTTACTCCCCAGGAGGAACCAGTTACCACTATAACTTTTAGAAAATTATTAAACTTTGAAAAATCATATCTTTTGAACCGTAAGTCCTTTTTAATCGCCGTTTTGGACATTATTCTCTAAATTAAATAATCTATTTTATGAAATGAAGAAAATAATAATTAATTGATTGTATTTTGGAAAGTGTTGGTTTTTCCGATTTTGTGGATAGTTTGTACTTAGTGTACTTGATGGATGGAATTAGTATGTTGATTGTACTGATGAATTGGATGCATATTGATGCTTGCATGTAAATGTTAGTGATGACATTACTAATTGATGAGTAAATTCTTGCATGCTATCTTTCTGGTGATTTATTCATGATGGTTGTTGATATCATGTGTTGTTGTTGAATGTTGCATGTTGTTGATGTGCATGCATATACATTTGGTGGTAGATAATTCCCATTGTGTGGAATTAGTGAGTTGGCCAATATCCGTTGCCGAGTTGGAATGGGCGTTGAGGTTTTATCTATGTCTGAGTTGGAATAGAATAGATGTTAATGTTGTGTCCGAGTTGGAATGGAACAATGTGTGAATTTAGTTCACTGTCAGTACCACATGCATAGAGTCTTGCATCGCATTTTGTATGGATTATAACATGATAGGATGGTTTCCAGTGTTATAATCTTGTTGTGTGTGATGTGTGTTTATGACTGGTGTAGTGAAATAAATCTGATTATGCTGAATAGGGTGGAATAATAGATTATGAAATTTTGTTGTTTTATGAATTTATAATGCATTTTAATTATGATGAAGTCTCACCTTTACTTTGATGATTTCAGATTGAAGCTTTAGCGGCTTAGGAGTTGGTGAGGATGGCTCGTAGAGCTATGCTTTTATTTTATCGCAATGTCGGTGTCATGCTCTGATTTGTAACACTAGGGAATGCGTATTTAGAGTCATTGTTAACTCTATTTTGTTTTGGATGTCTATTTGGATATATGTTTTGATTTCTCAAGGCATAGACCTATGAAGTTTTGTTTGGTTTTGAACTTATCCAAGATTTGAGGTTATTCCGCTGTGTAGAACATGTACACCTAATGGTTATTTAAATTATGTTCTTTAGTAAAGCATGATATTATATGGAATTTTATTTCAATCAATTGTGATGTCATTTTTATACATGTTAACTCTGAATTTAATATATTAATCGCGGGGTATTTAGAAGGGTGTTACAAATGAGGCATGAGACATCATCAAGTTTGATGGACATCTTACCTATCGAAAGATCAAATGAAGATGTCTCTATAAGACATCTCTCTACAAAAGAAGATAATAAGGTATGGTTAATATAACCATATATTGTCCTATATAAATTCTGCAACCCAGATAGTTGCGTGACATCTTGGAACCATGGTTCATCAAGCTTCCCAACCTTGCAACTTTCCTACTGTTGCTAATACACTTTAATGTATCACAATATTACAAAAGATATCGTTAAACAATTAAAATATTATAATACAAATGTTTAATAGAGTAGTTAAAAGATTTACACTACTTCTCTATCCTATATGTGTCTAGTCACGTGGTCTGGATACATAGGAATCAAGGAAAAGTTTGATGGGGCCTCCTAGAAAAACCTCTAGGGAATTTGGAGTACTAGAGGCTTCTGGGGCATGAAGGGCTTCTGGGATAGCAGCGGTCATGTGAATTCGGGAATAAGATGTCGGAGACTCGTGAAGATGATCTCTCACCAGTAAAAAATGTCTCTCCATTATCATATCACAAGGTGTAGATTTCTCTCTGCAAAAGGAAACAAGTTATAACACTCTACCATGTCTTAATCTTTCTTAGTTGCTAGACATTTTTCTACAATCAAACAGGTACAATAGAAAGGTGTCATAACATGAAATCTACATAACATGCGGGGAAAAAAAAGATAGTAGAATAATATGAATTCCAATCTCTAAATTAAGAATCTAGATTCTACAATATTGATTGCATTCGAATTAGAACCAACGAACACATAACAGAGCATGTGTATCCTATAACCTATAGTGCTCAAAACCATAATGCAAAGAAGTTCAAGACACGTACAAAACAACATTTCTATTACATTTAAGCCTAAACTAGTCTATTTATGTAATTCATTCATGTGGAATCAGAAAACAAAAGAGAATGAACAGCTTATCAATGTAATGGAAATGAGCTTCAAATAAGTGCAATGATGTCGAATAGAGTCATGATAAATATCAATGCAATAGATAGAAGCTATGAAAAGACTTGAAAATGAGGAGAAATTGCCCTATAAATCCAAACGAGTATCCTCTCTTTGTATTCTTTGTTTGAGCTCTTTTGTAGAAATGGATATGTCAACAAAGGTTTGTATTCCAATCTTCGTAACTAATCCGGACTTTGAAATCAAGATTAATTTGAAAATTGTGTGGTTTTGATTCTAATATAGAGTTTTTCAATATATTGTTTAGAGAGTTACTTCTAATCTCCAAAGATAATTTGTGTTTTAAGTATATACATATATTAATATCCGGAATCTAGAATTACTTTTGGAATTTTTGTAGTGGTGAATAACACTACGCCGAATATAACTCCTATATATGCATCTTTTTTTGTGCAGTGGATCTCCCGTCCAAGTTTAAATACACCATTTTGTCTTTTTTAGTTGCTAATTGTTATCAATACACAGTACACAGTTACCACTTGTGTTATCCGGTTGGAGAAATATTCATAGTTTGAGTTGAAGTTTTTTAAACCATTTCTAACTAATGACCAAAGGAAGGAGAGACTTCAATTTTACAACTCATCATTATTTCCTTATTGAATTCAACCACTATCACTGCAGTGCACATAATACTTCTTTTTATCCTCATCGAAATGTACTTGATCAAGTCGAAGGTTGTTTTGAACATGTTCATAAAAAACTTCAGAAGCAAGCTATATAAGTAGAAAAGAAAAGGTATATTTGACATATATGAATAATATTAGTAAATTTAAGAACCATCATATATAATTGAGTTTAACAAATATGATTTTGTCTTAGGGATTCTACTAACAACTAGCATACACAATCAACAATCAGATTGATATCATTAAAATTACTGATTAGATGTTTGATGTGATGTTGGGTTCATTATGGCAAAACATTAACTCCTCTAGGGACCAAACCAACAACTTCCCATTTGATTTCACCTACTTCTACTCTTCTAGTATTTATCTCCTCCTTAGGAAAAGGACAGATACAAGCAATGTGAAAACATTAACTCCTCTTTCAATTGTAACTTGTAAGAGTAAGCAAGAGTTGGTCTTGAAGGTCAACTAAGAGTAATAGAGTAACCATTTTTGCAACGATTATGATGGAATAATCTTGATTGGGCCACTTGGCCCAGAAAAAAAGAGGCTAGATTTTCATATAGTTTAGTTTGTCACATTTATTGGTATTGTGTATAATGAATTTATCATTGCTATCCCTCACAGTTTAATCCCACACCCTCACATATTTTCATCATATTATATTATTTTTGTAAAATGTTGGACTAAAAATCACATAGAACAAGTAAAGAATGTGATATAAATTGAAAATTTTTGTATTGTATTTAAAAAATCTGGTATGTATTTTATGGTTTTTTTTAAATAAAAAAAAAGAATTTAACATATCAGATTTTTTTGCTAAATTTAGTGTCTTTAGTTATTTTCTGGATTTTTAAAAAATCTGTAGTCCATATTCAATAGGTAAAAAAATTTAATACTACTGGATTTTTTCGAAATGTTTTTATAGTTTATTGGATTTTTTAAAAATATTTCGTAATTTATCAGATTTTTCAAAAAATTCGGTAGTGTTAAAATTACTTTTTTTTTTCTTCTATCAAATATGAATTATTGATATTTTTCAAAATTCCAGAAAACTAAATAGGTTGTGGTGAATGCATTACCTAAAATTCGGTAGTGTTAAAATTACTTTCTTTTTGCATATCTATTTGGAAAGTTTTTCATTTTCTTCTTTTTTTTGGTTTGTGGTGAATGCATTACCTAAATAGGTTGTCATTGGATTGTACTAAAAGCATAATGGATTGATTTCGAATTCATGTATATAGGTTTTTTTTCAAGTTTAGAGTGCAGAGGATTTTGTTTGTTCACTTTCTACATCTTTGATTTCGTCCGAAGATTGGAATTCGTACCATGAGTCTATAGAAATAAATTTGAATTTTCTTATTCTGTATTGTTTGTTTGATTTGTATGTTATGTCTTTTAGGTTTGGCTTCATTGATCATGATATGATTTTTCTCGTATAGTTACAAGTAAATTTTTTGACAACTAAGGCAGATTGAGGCATGGTAAAATGGCCCAACAAGATTCTTAGAGGAAAAAGCTAGACCTTTTCATCTAGATGTTGGTGCCACTTTATTTGATGCAAAATAATTATCTTTCGGAGTTCACGTGTCTCCAACATCGTCCTTCTAAAGATATGAGTCCCTTATTGTTGTCAATTATGCCCTAGAAGTCTATGTTGTTGAACTTCCTACTTTCGTTCTTGATGTTTTTTTCAGTAAGCCATTCATACATGTCACTTTCTCCTTTGTATCCAGAGCATGCTTCTAGGCACGTGTGTGATGAAGAGGTAACATAAATCTTTTAGTTTTCTTTTAAAAATATGTGCTATAAGACTTGAAATTTTCTAACGATGATATTTTTTTACAATACAATGATATGTTGAAAACAATTGCATCAATAGTTGAATTTTTTTTTGTTTATAAAAATATTTGTAAGTTATTCTTGTTTATAAAATTTATTTTAACTTTTTTCGTTTCTACAAATAATTATATCAACATGTAGAATTTTTCTCGTTTGTAAGTGATTTAATGCGTCGAATTTTTGCAGCTCTACCTTTTGCTCAAAAATAGTCAAATAAGATGAAAGTCGAAACAATTGAAATAGTTGACAATGTTGAGAAGTATGACCAACAAAAAAAAAACAAAACAAGTATCCTTTCTAAAATTTTGCTCTTTAATTCGACATGTATTTCTTTATGCCTTGCTCATTTTAACTCTTTTTACAGAGTCGAAAAAGACGAAGTGGTTCCACTACTATCACATCACTCAAAAGAAGTCGAGGAAAGACAAAGTAGTTATTAGGGATGGCAACAGGGCGGGTCGGGAGCGGGTTTAAGCACACCCAAACTCACACCCGCCACCCAGATCCGCACCTGCCCCCAAATCCGTCCAGGGCTAAAATTTATTCACCCGCCCCCGTCCCCAACAAGAAACGGGTTTTCCCGCCTGAATAAAATTTATATTTTTTTTAAATTTATATTTTTTTCAATAAAGATAAAAATCAATAATTAAACTAAATAATTGATTATTTTAAAAGTATTTTTTAAGTCTGATATTTTTATTTATTTATTTTTTCAAAAAAATAAATAATAATTCTAATAAACATGATATTATAACATTAAAAAGTGTAAATGAGTAATAAAACTATTAAAAATAAATAAAATAAAATAAATGTAGTTGGTGGGTGCGGGCGGGAGTGCAGGCGGTATTATCACCCGCCCACCGTAAATAAAAATGATTTTCCCGCGCATCCTCCCTCGGTTAAATCGGGTTTTTCCGCTAATTTCGAGGCAGGGATAGGCAGGGCCCGATGGAGGCGAATTTATTTGTCATGCCTAATAGTTATCGTTATACTGATACCATGTCTCAACAATGGGGCTTAGTTAATCAATCTCAAGTTTGAGTTAATTAGTTTGAGGCACAAGTCATAAAAGATAAAGATCAGGTAGCAATTTATAGTACAAACATGTCAGACTGGACAAAACAGGTGGGTGAGATACAACTAAACCTTGAAGAAGAGAAACAAAATAAATTTGAGATTGAAACCTCAAGATTTTCCCCTATCAGAGAAAATTTGGTTCAAGAATCCAACATTGTTATTCAATATGCTGATGTTGCTTATGTACTAGATGAGGTAGTTCAAAAGCTCAAGTCTGAAGATTCCATGAGTGACACTAAAATTAGACTGGCAAATAAACATTTTGAAAATATGAAGGCTGGATTTTCGTCTTAAATTTTCAACTTCTCATTTTCTTTTGTGCAAATGTATTACTGACAATTTTCCATTTTAACATCCTTTAGTTTAACGACATTTTAACATTCTCTTTTTCTATGTATTACTCCTATACTATTCGAACTTCTTGCAACATAGACTTGTACTTTTTAAAGTACTTTACCATTTATTCTCATAAGTTGACCTTTAAGGGTCAATTGTTCAATTTCATAGGCATTATTTGAAAACATCTAAATGATTTGAAATTGACCTTCCTAATTTAGTGGCCATTTACCTAAAGTCATATCTTTTTTACCCATAAGTAAAATAACTTTTCAGATGTAATCACTAACTCTAAAAGTTTTCATCTTAACTTTCTTATGGTAGACCCTAATTATTAGCTCTTTTTGTATTATGAGAACATTCAATGCAATTAACATTTCCTCATCTTAATAAACTAATTCATCCAACATCATATTCCAATAATGAACTTAAGGAATTTCAACTTGTATTTGAATTTTAGTTGATTGTAAACAAATTTCGACATGCAAAACTGCATCGTGATCAAATGTTAGTCGAAATGGGGTAGAGTTAGTTTCCTCTTTAGGAGAATTTCCACAAACCCATAATACTTGGTCTAAAGTTTTATATCAATTTCCTGGCTTCTGACCTACGTGTATCTTAATTAGGCATATTATAATTTTGTGAGCTGCTTCGACTTGGTCATTTGCTTGAGCGTAATATGGAGTAGAAGTTAAAAGTTTAACTCCTGGATCTGAAGTGAATTCAACCATCTTTCGACCAGTAAATATTGTATCTTGTTCAGTGGTTAAAGTTTCAAGAACTCCAAACGTGTAAACGATGTGGTTCTGAATAAAATTAATTACTGCTTCCTGATCAACATTGATCAAAGGAACAAATTCTACCCGCTTGGTAAAATAACTTATACTAACCAAAATATACCTATGACCTTTGGAAACTATTGTTCGAATTTCACCAATTAAATCTAAAGCCTACCTCTAAATGGCCAAGGCTTGACCATTGAATGAAATTCACTTGTAAGAACATGATGAATACTTGCATATCTTTGACATTCCTAGCGACCTTTGGTGAATTCAATACAGTCTTATAACATAGTTGTCCAATACAACCTTAATGGAAATAAAATCCATTTCATCTACATGATCATCTATGGGCATCAAAAATTTTCAAATAAGATTCACATTCACTAAGGCATTCCGAAAAATTCCTTCAGGAATATTTTTAAATAATTAGTTCACAATAATCACATAACTTAACTCTGCTAACATTTCCTTCAGAAATTATATATCCTAAAGCAATCAGTGCCCGATCATTAGCTTCTTGATTTTCTAATCGAAGGACATGTTTAATGTCGAACTCATTCAATCTTCTTAACAACGAATTGGATTTCACAAAGTAGATCAGTAAATTCTCCTTAATGCATTTGTACTCTTTTGTCAATTGTTTCATAGCAAACTGTGAATCACCTTTAATTGGAGCAATCAAGGCTTCATACTCAACCTTATTGTTGGAGCAATGACCTTTGATTTTGAATTTGAACTTCGTTGGAATCCCTTTGAGGGAAATGATATGAATTCCAATGCCAGATCTATTTTATGTCCTCTGTAGTCCTTCTCATTTTCCATTACATGCTCTGACTCTAATGCTAAATTTGAATATTTCGGTCGTCTCCAGTGGTAATTTCATTGTTGTTGTGCGGTCCATGGGGACATCACCGCAATACTATCGTGGTGAAAACGAGATTCGGGCTTCAAAGATCAGAAGGATTTATTTTGGAAATATTATGAGAATGGCAACCTCATGTCCATTGGTAGAGAATTGTTTATACTGAGGCGCTTGTGAATTGTTGTGGATAAAACTACAGTTAGATATTATGACATGAAGAAGCTAAAATCTAAGGCTTTGTCTTTTTGGGATAATCCTAGGTAACTACGTGGTCCAGGTTACCTTATCTCTAAATGAGAGGGTTAGTATCAAAGAGATTCCTATTATAGAAGCTGATGATAGCAAAATGCCATTTGTTTTCACTAATAAGATTCAACTTCTGTTTTCTATGCTTTTCTGCTTGCACGCATGCATGCTAGGTAGGAGCTTAGAAGAGAACTAGATTTCTCAATATGTAAGATTATACATAAATAAATAAAATATGGTGGAGTAATGATGGAGTAAAGTGATAGTAATTGTTACCATTGAAGGATTTGCTCAAAGATAGTTAAGCTGGTTTATGCAGAAGGTTAATAATTCTTTATTACTCATTAGATAGGGAGGATCAAGCTATAGAATTAGCTTGAATTGTTTCAGCACTTTTTAGTGTTGGAACTTCTAGTACAATGGCCTACAAGCAAGATTGCCATATAGCCTTGTCTAGTGAAATTTCCCCCCTCCTTTTTCAATAGTTACTTGCATTAGACACACTTCAACAGATTCTTGAGTAGAATAGATCAAAATACTTCCTTAGAATTGATTGCTCCCAAAATCAACAGCTAGAATATGAGCTGAAATCTATGAGATGTTGAGAGGTCATAAAATCTTTCTAGGCCAATTTCCACTACGTGATCAACACTCTTCACAAGAGATGCCATCTCTTTCCTATGATATATATAAAGTCAATACAAAATTTGACATCATGGAAAAATTATTAGTTGAAGGTAATGCTTACTACTGAGTTTCAGTTTTAGTTAGCAAGAGTTCAATCTAAATCTTTAGGTTAATATTTCAAATCTTCAAACTAAAATTCAAATATAGAGTTGATATTATGAATGGTTGTTAAGAAAGTATCGTGGACACTATTATAAGTAATTTTTATTTTTTTGATATATTTAATTATCAGTGTATTTAATTCATATATGTATCAGATATATTGATAGTCAAATATACTAAAAAAAATAAAAGTTGCTTATAATAGTGTCCAAAGGGTGCACATATTTGTAACTTGTCATTGGTAGAATTAGAGGCGCATCAAGGTTCATTCATTAATTCCCAATCAAATATAACAGGAGATCCATGCAAGACTTTATTTATGGCCATACTTAGTTATGAGACTACTGAGACCAAAATCAAAAGGTACTTTGAGTTGCATGGTGCAATCAAATGGGATATGCTTAAATTTCTTAAAGGATATGTTTTTCTATGTACATATTGTAGCGGTAAAAATTTGAGACTAAGTCATTGATTAACTTAACTTACAAAGTAAAAGTCACCACCGCACTTTATTATTTTCAAGAGAAAATAGAAAAAGAGCGAGTAAAACCCAAAAAAATAGCAGAAATCAAGGTACAAGGAACAGTTATACAAAGAGTATTAGCACCCTAAACATCGGTTGTACTTAACGGGATCCACTATGTTTGTTATAATCAGAGGGTGTGTTATCTAAAGCTTAAGCTTGTTAAAGGGAATACATGAATGCAAAATATATATAAAGAAAAAGGTTTTTATTAGTTGCGCTCGTCTTGGTTTCACATTTGTGTTCCTACTTACACCCATAGTGCAATAGGGGAATCAGAGCACCGTAGTTCTTCTCAAAAAACTTTGTTTGTTTGTGTTTTTTATGGACAATGCTATATTCGAATGGTTAGGATTATAATTCGTACTTGGCGTTGCAGCTCATAGAGACTCGGATTCGGTCACTCGTATAATTAGCATTTCCAATTTGCTTGGATTTTGAAATAACATGTTCTTTTTGAAAAGGTTAAAAGAAAAAGTCTGAAGAGAAAAAGATATGAATTGATTGGTGTTTTTGTTAGAAGGATACCTCAGATGACCCTCACAAAGTCGGAGGTATCCGAGTACTTCTTCCTTAATTTTGAAAGTGTTTGAGATAAGTACGATACTAAAGTCTATGACATGAGATACTTTAAATGATCGAGTCTGGCACCTCAGATCCAAAGTCGTCTACATGTGCTTAAGATTCATGGCATATTTTTACATATCATATTTATTAAGTGTTTTAGAAATTTGAAGAAGAAAAGAAATTTTAGTTTTAGATGAATGCAAAAGAGAAAGACTAATCAAAAGTGATTTCAATCCTACTTGTTCTCATGTTTGTAGAAAGGAGAAAGGTCAAAAGAGAAAGACTAATCAAAAGTTATTTCAATCCTACTTGTTCTCATGTTTGTAGAAAGGAGAAAGGTCAAATCGTACAAGAGACGAACATCTCTAATCCCTAAGATGTTACTTCGCATGGACAAGTAAGGAGGCAAAGCAAGCAAGCATGTATTAATCAATCAAATAGACATGTCATGAGAACACACCAAATAAGTCTAAGTTTTTAACCCTAACATGTTATAGGTCAAAATATATCCTAAACAAAGCAACAATGGTCAAGAAGAAGAGAAAACCACCTAACTAGACAAGTAGAAGAGGTAAACACTCAAAGAAAACATGCACTTTAACAAGATTACTTGAACAAAGCAACAAACAAGATTAGACAAGAGGTAAATACCTAAGTCTAAACATACTATAAGACATCTCATCATATCACAAAAGATCTCATGTTATCAAACATCACCTACTCAAACAACTATTCATAATAAGAAAAGACAAAGCTCAAACAAGTTGCACACATGTAGCTCAAACCCTAAACGTGCATCAACTATTTATAAGGCAGCAAATTATCAAAAATTATTTAAGTCATTAAAGTGTTAGCAAAATATTTTTTGGGAATTTTTAGAGTAAAGGAAGTATTAAAATAAAATTGAGATGAGAATGTGAATAAAAGAAATAAACAATAAGGATGGGATGCGTAAGTAAAATGCCCAATAAACTGCAATCAGTTAACAGGCGCATGGGCCTTGAAGATTAAAACTGATAGGCCCAAAGGAGCTCCAATCCACTAACCACCAAACATTTCATTTGTTTTTTATTTATTTTTAAAACAGGTTATAAAATGTAACGAAATTTATGTGACATGTTTGATCAATTGGTCACATACATGTTAAGTTACTAAATGACAAAAACTTACAACAACCAATCATGCATCATCTTTTTGTTTCTATTTTCTGATTTTAACAAAACAAAATAATAAACATAATAAAAACGTGTGTCCTGGCAGAGACAGAATGGGTATATGAGAAATTCCATGACCAATCACAAAACGACACACTTCATCTTCTTCATGTTAACAACACAACCAGAAATTTAAACCCAAAAACCGTGAGTTTCATCAAACTTTGATCTCAAATATCTCAAGCAATACTCCATGAAATTGAATAAGTAGAGACCAAAAATGAAGTACGAAGAACAAGGACCATCACCATACCATTAGTTTTTAAGAACACAAATTCAAACACAGAGAAATATAGCATGAAAGTCAAGGGTTCAAAAATAAAAGCATGATTCAAAATTTTCACACACACTCATATTCAAAAATTCAACCAATGCCTCTCTTAGAGTACTTCCAGATGCAATGAATGGACGTGTTTATAGTATTTTAAATCCCTTATATCTAAGCATGAGAGAATGAGGGTTTGAATAAATCTTACCAAGTGGAGTAAGAGTCCACTGCCCTTGTTCTTGCTTTAAGATCTTCAGAAAACCAACAAAATTTTCTCTATGATCTTTAGATGATACGAATAAGGAAAGAGAGAAGTAGAAAATACCAAGTAGCAAGAGCTTCCAAGAAGAAAAATGGAGAAAATAGAGAAAGGTTGTAGATCTGACATCTCTTTCCAAGGCGTGCCTCTCTATAAAGAGAGTGAGATAGTGTTATATATTGTGTGAGGAATGAAAGTTTTAGCAATGTTTCAAAAGCGTGGCCTAAGATGTCACGAAAAACATTCCCTTTTCCTATAGTATAAAAGACCTTTTAAAAAACTATAATCATAGAGCCATAATAAACGTTGTCTTAAACAATAAGCAATGCTGGAACAAAGGACGATTGAAAAATGTCCTCTGTTCTTTTAGGTAATGTTTTTCGCAGTTATGACAACACCTCTTTATTGTTGTTAAAGGGAAAATGTTGTAGTGTCGGGAACCACAAGGTTGCAAAGTTCCCGGAAAATAACCATTTATTTAGTTTAAAGTAGACCTTTTGATAACTGGAGACGGTGAGCAGAAAATGGTTATGTTGCTTGGATGTTTTTGTTGGTGTAGCTTGGCTGGAAAGAAGAGAAAGGGAGAGGAAAAACCATTAGTGGTGTTGAAAGCATAGGCCAAGGGTGGATAAAAGTTGGGAGTTTCTTTCCCCACTTACTGATCTTCTTCTAAATCCCGGGTGAAAAATCCAAAATGCCCCCAGAATTCGCAAGTTCACTTACAAACGCACCACCAATGTAAATTATTTGATTTACTTCACAAGTGCACTTGCGAATTCATCTGTTAGGGGATTTCGTCAGTGCACTTGCGGATTTATCTCTAGGTAGAAATCATCAACATTTAACAGTATAATTCATAACATTCATTCAACTTAATTCAAAGAAATTACATAAATAGGTATGCAGAAAATTAAAGTTGCATATTATTATAAACGGGAAATTGAGGACGAAACAACATCTTGATAACATCTTCTTCCGATCTACGAAGCGTCACATCCATCTCAATCGGACCATTTGTAGAGTATTGTTGAAAGGTATCCCACATAACCTCTAAGTCGTCGTCATTCTTCAGCTGAAACGGGGTGAACTTTACATTTCCTTCAGTGTCAAGTGAAGGTGAACGATACTCAAGCTTGACCAACTTTCGAATATCTGGATACTGCAACAGAGAATGCAGTATCGTAATGAGCTCAACGTACGAGGTGTCTTACAATAACCTGAATTAAAGTGGCGACTACACACCACTGAAGTAGACAAAAGCAAGGTGTGGATCTGTTTGTGTTATTTCTGGTTTTGGTTTGTGATGGAGAATGAAATGGTTTGGAGACTCAATTTATAGCTGAAATTCTGGTAAGGGCCAAACTCAGGATGTCGTGACATCTGATCCGACATTATAAAACAGACAAGGTAGAATTACAATTAAAATGCAGGAAACAAAATAACACAAGGAATTGTTAACCTAGTTCGGTTCTAACCAACCTACATTTGGGGGTATACCAAACCAGGAATGAAGTTCACTATCAGCAGTATTAATTTGGAGGGAAACCACCCTGTTTAAACTCCTCACTTAATCAGACTACACAATTACCCTTCTACCTAAGATACCACACTTAGATATGAGAACCTTCACTCACTTCCAATCACCTCAGTGATGTTTATCAGCTACTATCACACCAGCAACTGCATCAACTGCTTGGCTCCTAACACAATCAGCTTGGAGATACCTCACTCCAAACACAACTAAAACAGTTTGAAGATACCACACTTCAAACACAATATAAACACTCACTCAAGTGACACAAACCTAACTTGGAATTGCTTCACAGCTTCTTCCAGGGACACAACCACACTCATTGCATCACAGCTTCTGAGTGAGTAAAACAATCCTCTTGCCTACAGGCTTCGAGGTACAAATCAGTGACCATCCCATAAGTCGGGTGGTTCACTTATATGGCTAATCCTAAAGATTACATCTTTCTAAAACCGACTATCTTACTAAAACTAGGTTACAACTGCTTATTTATAACTTATTACCCAACTGGATTTGGACCTTCAAAATAACAACATAAGTTGTAACAAACTTCTGCAGAAACAAACTTTTGCAGAAACAAAAATGCAGATAACTTCTGCTATAATCACGGTCCTCTCTGATTTTTCTCCTTAGCTCTTGGACCTCCATATATGCCTTCAAATTCTTGCCACATAAGATGCATAATATTCCCATAATATTCTACTCTAATTAAAACAGAACTGTAACAAACTTAACAGTTTCTGTAGCGTGATGTCTTGATGTCTGATGTCTCGACATCTCATATGACATGTTGTTCCAGATGTTGAAACTTTTCAACACAACATGTTAAGGCATTCTAGAGGGGATTATCAGTTAAGAATCCTACTGTACAAATCATTGTTGCTGCTATTATTATTTTGTTAAAACTTTGCCAATTCATAGAATTCAAGAACTTACAATCTTCCCATTTGGCAAATTTTAGCTAAAACAAATAAATACAATTACAAGCAGTTTAAAGTAGCAGCGATAATTTATAATTCAAAATTAACAATTTAAAAGGGTCTTCAACAGTCCTCATGTCTTGAGAGCAGGGGAGCAAACTTCAATTGAAGATCACATTTCAATTGTATTGTTGGTCTGTCAGTTGGAGACAATGTCTCAACATCCAATTCGACATCTTCTCATGTTTTTAATTTTCTCCATTAAACCAACAGGTTAAAGGGAAGGAAGGTCCAGTTTGTACACGAGGAAGAATATAACTCTCATTCCCCCTTAAGGCAAGCGACAGATCTTGTCACAAAAGATGGGAAAAAGAGGACCATGAGAAATAAACTATATCTTGAGTGATATCGTATTATTTTCCCAGGTAACTCAGAACACAAGTCACAATTGTATTCAAAACTATGATCACAAGTCACAACTAATTTGTTGTTCATTGTTTTGTGACATAGCTTGTGATTTAGACATTGTTTTGCTATCTCCTGTTATCGTATTCTTATGTTGTTCTTTCTGTGAGATATGATTTCTCTCCCCCTTTTTAGATAAAATTTGCCAATTTGAGCCTTCACCAAACTAGATCCAGGCACAGTTTGCCAAAGCTTTGATAAAATGCATGGTGAAGACGAGATGAAAGCTCACTTGTTGTTTGTAGATGGTTGAGAACTCCTTTAAATAGGCCAGTAGTCCCTTAGGAATTAACGGCAAATTAATTTCCAGTCAATGGTGTGTTAATTTAGGCCTAAAATCTGTTACATGACTAGCTGACCACCGTCCAGGCTATTCTTGAATGTATTTAATAGCCTTTGATTGTTTCTTTTGAGATAAAAGCAGTCCCAATGCATGCATAAATCACATCAATTTTCATGTTCAAGTAGAGACATGTATTGAATAATATCCTGACATCCTGTCAGACATTGTCTTCTTACTTCATGTAACTCACTTTATCACAAAAGTGGATTCTCTATGATATTGATGTTTTAACATCATATGGCACATTTACACAGAGTCCATCTGCCTTGGCTCTGAGATAATACCACTACTTCTACATAGCAGTATACACTCCCAGTCACATCTGCTCACGAATACTTACTCCCCCTCAACAACAGATTGATTTAGATCAGCACATTATAACAACTCATCTTTCTAAACATCACCAATGACACTTGACATTGCTGCTTTTACAATTAAAAACTAACAAGTAAAAATAGACAATTGCTCTTCAAATATCCAATTTTTCTTCATATGTACAGTTGCTTCTTAAAAAATAATGTTGCTTCACAATGATACTTTTGCTCCCCCTTAATATCAGAAATCTTCCTTTTAGCTTCTAAGGTGAAGCTTGCCATATGTTGTTACTCCCCCTGAGTTATACAAAATAAGGACATTTGATGTTGATCCTTATAGTACTTGAAGCATTCTTCATTTGGACTTGCCACTGTTTCCAAATTAGGAATCCTTAGTTTACTTGTAATAGAAGAAACCTTATAGTTAACTATGTGTATAACTCGTTATAAGTCTTCAAAAGATAATTTTGAACCTTATCATCTTTCTTTAATCTCTGGTGTCTTCAATAGTTATGATGTTACATCTTCATGTAGAACATTCTCTTTTATTCATCACACACTTCTTCTCTTCTTGATTCAGATTTCCATATAGTTAACACATATATCCAACTCCCATCAAGATATTTGACAGCATCTGTATGCATCTCCTTATATGAATCAACTCTTCAAATAATCACCAGATAACATTGCCACACATCCTTAATTTGTGAAGATAACAATGAACTTTAATATTGATATTTAGTTCACACTAGGCCATGAATTCTTCATACAGATACTCAGCTCCCGATAGAGTATATGAATTTTGCATTCAGACTGCACATCTAATAAGTACTTAGTCTCCCGTCAAAGTACCTACTAGTTAGTCAGTTAGAATTAAATACTCACACTAGATCATTATGACTGATTACATCTTCACACTCACTTCTACTTCCAGACAATAAAATATAAATTCAAAACTAAAGACTTTAAGATGATGTTTTGACATCTAATACAACATCATCTATTATGGTGGTTCTGGGGTTAACATCCATAATTCCTTATTCATATCACTTGGGGGGGACATAGGAATCATTGCAACTGTCTACTTTACATCCAAACAATTTACACATCAAGGAATGATATGATCCATATCTCAATAAGCTTTTCTTCAGACTTTCACTTCTGATTTTGAGATGATGGATGTCATAGTCTGTACCTATAGAGGAGATTCCCTCAGCTAGGTTTCTGGAACAAACTTAATTATGGCATGACACATAATTATTCATATCCTTCATAGCAATCTGACCTCCCTGATTCTTCTTGATAATACCCTTACATGACAATATTTAGGGCAGTCAACATTCATGACCATGTTTCACTGTGGTTGAGACACAGTATTCAGCTCCAATCTGTTCCATGGTCATGAATTTCACATATCTGGTTCCCTTTGATAAAAAGAATATACCAGATACAAGCTCATCTTGATATTACATAAAGGGATAGAGGGATATGCCTTTATGAGTCTTTTTATTTGCACTGAGCTTAACTTCTATACTCCCATAAGCTTAGGTCAGAAATAAATTGACTTCTGGAGTATAAGAGCTTGTTGATCATGTCCTGATCAACTAATACAAATGTCTCATCTTCTAGATCAGGAGTAGGTTCCAAACATATGTACTCACACTAATTTTGTTTAGCACCCAGAACATTTGTTCTTCAACTGGTAGCTGCATACCAGTAATAATGTCATAACATCCTATAGAACATTTGTTCCATCTCCTGGGAACATATCATCCTTGATATTCTTCAAGGTCTTCAAACTTGCAGATTTATATGAGAATCATTGATTATTTGATACTCATCAACTCTACTAATATATGCCTTTATGAGTGGACCTGAGAGAGACTCATGTATCTTTGACACTTTTAATATAATTTGAATAATCTGCTAAATATTTTGTTGATAAAATAACCCTAGAATTCTTCTTTCATTATAGGGGTTGTATTAGAGGCTATGCAGCGGAATATAGCCATTCCTCAACAAGATATACACAATGCTTACTCCATATTTTACTTGTAAGCATGAAATCCAAGGATTGAAAATAAATCAACCCTGCAAAACGCTTGCTTCTTTCCCAAGCAACAGACTAGACCTAACCAAAATCCTGACCAATATGTAAACACATAAGCACAAAAGTTACCTTATCAATAGCTTCACTCATGCATGAAGGTTTTGACAATTCTTTGTGTTGAATATAGGTTGAACAATACAATCCAAAATCCTCACTACCGCATGAAGTCTTTGAATTTAACTTTTTTGTTCCAGCATCTTTATTTTTTCTCTTCAAGAAGGTACAGGTTCTGGTCAGGTTGGTCTAGTCCTCCACAGATAGGTCCTTCCTCCACTTCTAGGGACCATACAATATGAACACTCCTTGTTCAAACAATCCACAATTAGGTTCATCCTCCACTTTTAGGGACCATACAATATGAACACTCCTTGTTCAAACAATCGTCTACCTTGTGCACAACCATAAAGTATCCCACATGGGTCTCATCCAGAAACAGACAGGATGCCTGCTCTGATACCAATTGAAATTCTGGTACGGGCCAGACTCAGGATATCGTGACATCTGATTCGAAATTACAAAATAGACAAGGTAGAATTACAATTAAAATGCAGGAAACAAAAGAACACAAGAAATTATTAACCCAGTTCGCTTCTAACCAACCTACATCTGGGGGCATACCAATCCAAGAATGAAGTTCACTATCAACAATATTAATTCGGAGGGAAACCACCCTGTTTACACTCCTCACTTAATCAAACTATCCAATGACCCTTCTACCTAAGATACCACACTCAGATATGAGAACCTCCGCTCAATTCCAATCACCTCAGTGATGTCTATCAACTACTATCACACCAGCAACTGCATCAATTGCTAGGCTCCTAACACAATCATCTTGGAGATACCTCACTCCAAACACCACTAAAGCAGTTTGAAGATACCACACTTCAAACACAATATAAACAGTCACTCAAGTGACACAAACCTAACTTAGAATTGCTTCACAGCTTCTTCCAAGGACACAACCACACTCATTGCTTCACAGCTTCCGAGTGAGTAAAACAATCCTCTTGCCTACAGACTTCGGGGTACAAATCAGTGACCATCCTACAAGTCGGGTGGTTCACTTACATGGCTAACCCTAAAGATTACATCTTTTTAAACGACTAGCTTACTAAAACTAGGTTACAACTACTTATTTATAACCTATTACCCAACTGAATTTGGGCCTTCAAAATAACAGCATAAGCTATAACAAACTTCTGTAGAAACAAAATTTTGCAGAAACAAAAACGCAGATAACTTCTGCTACAATCAATGTCCTCTCCAATTTTTATCCTTATCTCTTGGAACTCCACATATGCGTTCAAAGTCTCTCCACATAAGATGCACAATATTCCTAGAATATTCTGCTCTAATTAAAACAGAACTGTAACAAACTTAATAGTTTCTGTAGCGTAATGTCCTGATATCTTGACATCTCATATGACATGTTGTTTCAAATGTTGAAACTTTTCAACACAACATGTTAAGGCATTCTAGATAGGATTATCAGTTAAGAATCCTACTGCACAAATCATTCTTGTTGCTATTATTTGTTTTATTAAAACTTTGCCAATTCATACAATTCAAGAACTACAATCTCCCCCTTTGGCAAATTTTAGTTAAAACAAATAAATACAATTACAAGCAGTTTAAAGTAGCAACAACAATTTACAATTTAAAATTAACAATTTAAAAGGGTCTTCAGCAGTCTTCATGTCTTGAGAGCGGGGACCAAACTTCAATTGGAGAGCAGACTTCAATTGTATTATTGGTCTGTCAGTTGGAGACAATGTCTCAACATCCAGTTCGTCATCTTCTCGTGTTTTTGATTTTCTCCATTAAACCAACAGGTTAAAGGGAAGGAAGGTCTAGTTTGTACACGAGGAAAAATATAACTCTATTCCCCCTTAAGGCAAGTGACAAATCTTGTCACAAAAGATGGAAAAAGAGAAATTCTTATCGGGACAAATTTCGCAAGTGCCCTTATGAATTACAGAAATAATGGGAATTCGCATGTGCACTTGTGAAATCACCACAAATATGAGGTGAATTCGCAGATGAACTTGTGAATTGTGCCTTGTGTTGTTTTTTTTAAGAATCCAAGCATAATTCGCAAGTGTACTTGCGAATTATGCAGAAATAGAAACAAATTCATTTTCTACAAAATTAATTGTAGTTTTTAAGTGTTTGGGACATGGAAAATACAAATACTTTCTAAATATTATATATGTATTGAAATGGAATATAGATAAAATGTTATATATGTATCGAAACATATAGATTTTGCAATTTGTTCGACAATACATTCAAAAAATGATTTAGTTACATTCTAAAATGCACCGAAAAAATTGTTCCCGCTTAAATCTTAAATCGAATCTTTCTTCGACTTCTCCCTATTTGATTCTCTCTCAAACTCCATCAAATTGGTGAACTCCATCATTCTATCCAAAAAATGATATGGCCAAGTTTCTGCCTCTTTTTCATGATATTTCGTCCGTTCAACGAATGTGGCTAGAATATAACAACCTGGTTTCAAATAAACTTGAACAAAATAACATGATCAAAGATAGCCAATACACATATGCATCTGAATGGATCTTTAGGCAGGGGAGACCTAAGAGGAAAAAAGATTTTCGAAAAACCATACCTCGTCAAGTCGATACACACCACATCATAGGCACTTGCTATAAGATGGCCCATTTCGGGAAAGCTCGTCCACTTTTCAACCAGTGCGTGAACGGTAACACTTGGAGTAAGAGAATGGTGAACTTTATTAAACTTGTCCGTCGTCAAATATATGCGCGTGTAAAGTCCATTATGCGACGTCAACTCAGAAATAAGTATTTGACACACAATAGTGTGTTTACCCTCTACTTAACCAAGAAAACCGGATACGACCTTAACCCGCAATTACCATAATTTCCTACATCCACGATTTTTTCAACGTGTTTGTGCATAAAAAGGACATCTCATCAATGTAAATTATTGTTTCAATTTAAAAACAAAAAAAAACAAATATAGAAAATTTTTTAATATTTTAAAAAACGATTTTGAAAAATATATTTTCAAAAATGAAAAGAAAAAATTCATTTTTTTTAAAGCTGAAATAAAGAAACCTGACCTAAAAAAAATCTATTTTACCCTTATTATACTTTTTAATTAACTAAAGACCAAAACTAACTATAAATCAAATTTTTTTTTTAATTTTGGGTTAAATAAACCACAGCTGAGTTTCGTCTTAAAATATTTTTTTTGAAAATTACGTGTCTTTGTAATATCAATATTATGTGTCTTTTTTCCTTAGGTTACTATTTGTTGATATGGTCTATCTATGTGTCATTCAATTAAAAAAAAGAAATTTCAAATTTCACGTGAATTTAGTTACTTTTTAAAATTTTTAGTTATATTTTTTAATTTTTGTGCCATGTGGTTAAAATTGTTTTTCATTATTTAGCCTTATATGTTTAAAAGCAAAATAATCCAAAAAATTTCACGAAGTAAGGGTCAAACCCCTCAGTAGAACACCAATTCACCATTAGGACATGTTAATTATTTTGATAAATTTTCTCATGAAATTTATATATTGCATAATCCTTACTTGAATAATTTATATATTATCAAATTTGTATAATTTATATATTATTAAATCTTTACAAATGTAACTGCGATGACGCAATCACATAGGAGATTTTCTCCTGGCTTTTACGAAGAACCTCCAATATTGTGTTTCTTCTATTTAAACTGAATTTGGTGCGGTTATAGAAACGATGATGCAATCACATGAGAGATTTTCTCCTGGCTTTTGCGAAGAACCTCCAATATTGTGTTTCTTCTATTTAAACTGAATTTGGTGCGGTTATAGAAGCAATGGAGATTATTATGGGTTGTGGATGAAATAAACTTTGGATTGAAAGTGACTCTAATATGGTTTTCAAAGCTTTTACCAACTATATAGTTTTGTGCCTCTTAATTTTAGGAACAGATGGAGGCTAGACTACATAAAAATTTTCTCATATTTTTCATCACTCACATCTATAAAGAATATAACTCTTGTGCTGATTTTTTGATGAATGTCACGCTCGGCTTAAGTGATGCATTTTAATACCATTACTTCAGGAATTGAGAATGATTTTGTAAGAACATGTTAGAAATATCGTTCTTTAGATTTTCGTAGTATTGGGGTTTACTGGTTCCCCATTTTTGTATCGTTTCTCTTTTTATATTTGACCTTCATTAAAAAAAAAACTAAGTATCAAATAAAACTTATTCCTTCAACATTTGCAAAATTCTTACTTGTAACAACACTTTTTACCCAATCACAACCTTGAATCTTATAATCTCAGCTAATAGTGTCTCATTCCTAACCCAAGCTGCATACGGTAACAAAGTTACCCATAGCTTCTATCTCCAATATCAACATTGTAATAAAGGCTTCACATGGTATATCAACTTCTACATTACACAGCTACTGACATATTTATTCATATTGCCTTGTAGCATGCTTTATCACATGCAAGAAAGCATGACTATTAATTTGATTGTTAGGAGCAAAAGTTAAAGTTTGTATGCATCAAGAATAAGAATGTCTTCTAATAAAAGTTAAAGTTGGCATGTTTTGCTGCAGAACTTGAGGTTGCAAAATTGGAGAAAACTGTTGAGGTTTCAAAAATATTTGACAAATGTCATTGAACAAAGAAGCTACTCCCTAGAATAACAATAAGAGTAATTAATATTCCTATAACGTAAACTGTGTTGATCTATTTGTTTATGTTAATGGAGGGTACTGCAAAGAGACTTATCAAGATTTCGATGCATGAAGCAGCTGGAAAAAGCAAAATGCGATATTCACACCTTGTTCAATTGACAAGAAAGTTCGACGACATTTTCATGTTGAAAGTTTTAGAGAAATGAGCATTAGTAACATGTAAGAATAAATGTCGATAAATATATACCTTCAAGAAACCATGAACTGTATTTCCGTCACATTGAACTATTACATCATTCACATGTAGTCCAGCAGACTCAAGAGAAGAACCTTGAATTACCTACTCACAACAGTTAGATTATATTCAATCAAATGAAACTGTCATGAATATCATAAAAATCAAAACGAACATAAGAAGCTAAAAGAGAGATTTCTTTGGAGTAAACGCTAAACGAGAGATGACACAAAGATTGCAACATTAGTCTCCCCTTCAATCACTCACAATTGGTTAATATATTGCTAGATTGATTCATCAACTATTTGAACAAACCAATCAGTAACATTCATTTCTGGACCATTTTAAAGGAACAGTCAGTAGCATTTTCGGTGCATATTACGTATAGATTAAATCAAAGTCTACCACTTCAAGAAACAAAGGTATGTAGTATGTGAAATCACTTTGTATTCCTAGACAATAAAGTTTACCTCAACAAGAACTCAATTGCAAATACTTGGAATCTTATGAATAACCTTCTTTGTGTGATATATCAACTGCATATAAGTTTGTAGCCACAATTCCCATAAAAGGTCGCCAAAATCTCCATCTATTACCTTTTTTTATTTGTTGGTAGCTTTTTATTAGGCCTTGCATCTAACTTCATCTATTACCATTTTGTTTTTTGGCTTTCTGTAATTTTCTGAGACAAAACAAAATGACTCTGACTGGTTTGAAATTTCACATGTATGTGGCCCTTTTTTCATTCTCTCTTTTTACCTGCATATCTTGTTTGGAGTTGGAAGAATATACTTTGATTCATATGAGTTTTGATCCAGGATGAACCAATTTCTAATATCTATTGTTTATTATCAAATAAGAGATTAAGGGATGTTTACCGTGAGAGAGTTCATATAGTTTGTATAACTCGTGAATAAAATTCGTATAGTTCTCAATATTGCACAAAGAATTTTGAAAAGATCAAGTACCGAATGTTTGTCTGCAAATTTATATAATTAAGAATAGATTAATGTACAAAGGAGCAGATTGAAGCAAAAAACTTTCAAAACAATATGAAAATATCAACTTCAAAAAGGCATTGTCAAACTTCAAATGTTACACAATACATATATCACCAAAGAAACTAATAGTTTAGTACCTGTTATATTCAAGCGTCCAATCATTGCATGTGTTTTACTACTAAGGAGGTGGTAAAGGCTCTATGGAGTTCCCATGCTATGCTTATGCCATTTCAATTTCATACGGGTGGTTCTCTGAAGATTTATCTTCTTCCACTGCCATCTGTTTCAGTTTCTCTTGTTGTATGGCACGTAGCTCGTATCTGAATAACAACGAGGGTGAGTCAAAGGTCATCAAAGCATGTTTTTCTACATTATTTTTCCCATTCAATGTTTTGGTGTCAGTCTTGGTGTAAGTATTGCGATTGAGCGCACAAAAAAAATGGAAAGAAAAAAATATTTTCAAAGCTATCTACCAAAATGAACAAAATTTCAGAAAATTGAGTTCTAACTATTTTTGTGATCATACAACAATGGCAATAAGTTGTAAAACATACGGGGCAAGATGGCTCCTAGCAAGTACATATCTCAATTGTGACATTTCCTGGAATAATGGAATGTAATTAAACTATAATTATTCATCATTCAATGCCACATTGAACAACATATATAGCATTGTTGTCAAAAACAATACCCGGATTTGACTATTGGGCACTTAATAAAGTTACGAGACCATATAAGTATAGGTCACCTAAACTGTGCAGCCAGAAAATTGGCAGCAAAGTGACACAAAGTTGCATGAGACGCTTAGAAAGTTGATCAACACTTTGACTTGAAAGGGGTAACAAAAAGTTGAAATGGGGGAGAAAATGATTTATGGCCAAGCCTTAACAACACATAAACGTAATGATCATAGGCAAGTAACATAACAAAATAAAAACTTAATAGAATGGAAACAATAATAATTTATTATAGGCCAAACTGCATTTTTGGTCCTTTATCTTTAACGAAAATTTCAATTTGGTTATTTATTTTTTCTCACTCTGATCATTTATATTTCAAACTTATGTCAAAGCGGTTCTCAATTTTTTTTCAATTTGCTCTTTTCAAATATGAGAAACAAAACATTAACATACCCATATCTCTTGTAATGCTCCCAACATCTATGAGCTATTTGTATAGGCAGAAAAGGAGTATAGCAGCCCACGTCATAATATATAATACCAATAACTTCTCCTGAAAGGCTTATGAGCGCGCCACCCTCACCACACTACAACAAAACAAAAGCTACAGGAGAGCTATCAATGTCAAAATGCACCACACAACAATAAAGAAATCCAAAGAATTTCTCCCAAGAATCAAACCTAACCGCTTCCGAATCCAAATCCAAACCCAAACCTAATCAAACTGAGTATATTATCGGGACGAGTCGCGTACTAGGTCGCTTTCTTTAAGACGTTTCGCCGTACTGTCAAAAATTATGCAAAGCAGTTCAAATTTCAACGACGTCTCCAAGATAAAACAGCCCGTTCGAAAAGACGATTTATCACTTGCACTGTGATAAATCGGTCGGAGAATAACATCTTCAGATGGTACAAAACCAGTCGTAGTATCTGGAGAAATTTTCAGTCGTACAGAAAATATTTAGTATGAGAATGAGATGAAGCAGAAGAAAGAAAAGAATTCGATTATGAATTTTGGGATATATTGCAAATGAAATAAGAGTTGTATTTATAGGCAAAAAATCCAACTTAGTGGACCTAAAATCGTGGAGAAAAATGTGGGAGAGTGGAATAGGCCCATTCAAAAGAAGCCGTTATGCTACTTGGTTAGCAAGTCAAAAATTAGGTTAAGACTTGGTCTTGGAGTATGACACATCATAATTTCTTAATTAATTAATATTAAATACTAATTAATTTCTTAAGCTTTTATAATTAATTAAATAATAATATTTAATTTCTACCGAATTAATTAATTAATAATAATTAATTTCCAATAATTCGGGTCATAAAAATGAATCTTTTCAAATTCACTTCCATACTAGTTGTGCACATTCATTCCATACTAGTTGTGCACATTCATTCCAAATTTTTTCCAACAATCCCCCACTTGAATTTAAAAAGGTGATTTTAGAAGTAACGTCAGACGTTTTTCTAAGATTGTGCATAAGCAAAGGTGTCTCGACTTGAACCTTTAGCAAGTAGGATTCGATTTAACAAGAGTGACACTATTGTCTTGAACTCTATCTCGGACATCATACCCGCACACAACCTTTTCTTAAGGTGTATTCGATAGCCCGTGCTTTAAATGGCCTGCGTGTATCCGGTTTAGTGAAAGCTCTAGGAATTCGCCGCAATTCCATAAAACCGCCAAAGTTCCACAATCACATAGGTGAGTCTATCAAGAGTACTCCAGCCTAGGTACTCCCTCATACAGAGTATAGATCTCATTAAGAGTTTCTATTATCTCATCCTTTCATTACTTCAGGATTCATGCTTTACTTGCACGATCATTTCATATTACTCATAACTTGTTATTACCCATTGAACCTATTTCTTGGGATCTCCAGTCATTTAGGTCGGGTTACCATCATGAGTAACTCATTTCTTTATAGGCATTAGTCCCATCTTTTTGGATGTATTATGGACTTTCTCTCTAGCTAATCCTTTCGTCAAAGGATCTGCTAAGTTCTTATCAGGGCGTACATGATCCACTCTTACAGCTCCTTTAGAATCTGATCGACGGTGCTATGCTTTCTTCTTATTTGACGTCTTTTACCATTATAATAACGGTTCTCAATTTTTGCAATAGCCGCGGTACTATCGCAGTGGATCAACATAGGTGGCACAGGTTTTTCCCATAAAGGGATCTCAGCTAGCAAGCATGTTAACCAACTTGCTTCACTAGTGGCTAGTGCTATCATTTGATTCCATTGTGGGTGAGCGAGGATAGTTTGTTTCTTTGATTTCGGATCTGACTCCTCCAACTATACTAAATATATAGCCACTAGTAGCTTTAGAATCATCGACAAGGTATTCCAATCGCATCGTATCCTTCTAGTACAGAAACTTACGATAGTGTAGGCGAGATCCATGGTCCTTTTGAGGTACCTCATGACTCGCTCAACGACTTGCTGCTCATTACTCGGCTACTCGTAAATCGCATAATAATCCTCGACATATGCAATGTCGGGTCTAGTACAATGTGGCATATCTAAGGCGCCAATGATGCTCGCATATTCGATTGTCGACACTTTCTCCGTGTTCTTAAATAGTTTCACACTTGGATCATATGGTGTGCATGCGGGTTTACAATCAAAATATTTATATTTCTTTAAGATCTTTTCCACGTGTGTGATTGATCAAAGAAATTCCTTGCTCGGATCTTGTGATCTTGATACCAAGAATCACACTTGCTTCTCGAGATCTTTCATATCAATTTTTTGCATAACGGTGATTTCACATCATTTATGGTGCAGGTGTTTGACCCAAATATGAGTAGATCATCTACATATAGACATATGATAGTGCGATCGATTCTCGGTTATAATAAACACATTTGTCACTTTCATTCACTTTATACCCATTTGATATCATTAAGTTATCAAACTTTTCATGTCATTGCTTAGGAGCTTGTTTTAGTCCATACAAGGACTTGTCTAACTTACAGACCTTACTTTCTTGTCCATGGATCACAAAACCTTCTGGTTTTTCCATATAGATTTCTTCTTCTAAGTCACCATTTAAAAAAGCTGTTTTAACACCCATTTGGTGTACTATTAAGTTATAAATAGCAGCTATTGAAATAAGTACCCTAATGGATGTAATTCTAGTGACATGAGAAAAAGTGTCGAAGAAATCTATATTCTCTTTTTGCCTAAAACCCTTGGCAACAAGGCGAGCCTTGTATTTATCAATACTTCCATCAGGTTTTAGTTTCTTTTCAAAACCCATTTACAACCGATTGGTTTGCAACCGGAGGCAAGTCTACTAAGTGCGAGTCTTGTTAGATTCTAGAGATTCTATCTCATCATTGATGGCTTCTTGCCATAAATCGACATCGAGATGACAAGACTTCTTGAAGATTCATAGGATCTTCTTCTACGTTATAAGACGTATAATCGGACCCATAATCTTTAGCAACTCTTGCTCGTTTACTTCGTCGAAGTTCTGTTGCTGCATCATCGTTACTTTCTGTGTTTCTTATCACAGGAATGTGACTCGATTGTGTGCCCCCACTATTTCTCGTTTTGAAAGGAAATTTGTCTTCATAGAATTCAACATCAATTGATTCTATGATCACTTTTATACTAAGGTTATAAAACCTATATGCTTTACTATTTGCTGCATATCCAATGAATACACATTCGTATGCTCTACTAGCGAGTTTAACTCGTTTCGGATCCGGAATTCTGACATAAGCCAGACATCCCCAAGTTCTCAAATAAGACAAGTTTGGTTGTCTTTTCTTTACTATCTCATAAGGAGAGATATTACTTTTTGACTTGAGAACTCTATTCAGGATATAGCAAACAATTAGTAAAATTTCCCCCCACCAGTGAGGTGCAGCGCCAGAATTCATCATAATTGCAACAACAAGTTCAGTAAGAGTTCTATTCTTTCTTTCGCTTACCATTCATTTCGGAGAATATGGAGCGATCGTTTCATGGATAATTCCATGTTCGATATAAAATCATTAAATAAACCGAATCATATTCGGTTCCCGATCACTCTGAAGTCGCTTAATCTTTTACTAAATTGATTTTCTATTTCAGTTACATACAGCTTAAACATGTCAAGCGCTTCACTCTTATTCTTCATTAAGTATACATAAGTATAATCTGAACAATCGTCAATAAAAGTGATAAAATAACGTTTACTATTTCTAGTTAGCGTTCCATCTAATTCACATATGTCCGAGTGTATAAGATCTAGGGGATCAGATTCTCTAATAATTGATTTATGTGAGGTCTTAGTTATTTTTGCTTGACTACAAAACTCACATTTAATTGAATCATTAACATTTATTTTAGGGATTAGGCCTAGGTTGCTTGCATTATATATAATTCGCTTATTAACGTGACAAAGTCTAGCATGCCAAATATTAAAATCACACACAAGGTAAACGGAAGGAGAAATCTTATTCAAAACAACATCCAACTTAAACATGCCATCAGTGGCGTACCCTTTCCCCACTAAAATACCATTCTTAGTAATGGTGTACAAGTCTGCCCCTATAGTTTGACTAAACCACGCTTTATTTAAAAGAAAACCGAAACAAGATTCTTCCTAATTTCAGAGCGTGCATCACTTCCTTCAAGATCAAAGTCTTTCTGAGTGAATTTATTCAACATCTCCAATACCAGAACATTAGTGGTGTGAGTATCTCCAACAACACTTTCTTATTTTCGGCATTCATGTATGTCTTGAACATAGCACGATCGTAATGACGTGACGAGAGGCGGTGTCTATCCACCAACCATCACATCCACCAACCATGTTGACTTGATGATCATAGCAATGAATTGCTCATCGTCGTTAACTTTGTGCATTTGAGCGATAATGTTTAGGCTCGCTTACATTTCTTAGCCATATGTCGGTTTCCCACAATTGTAGCAATTGAAAACCGAGCATCATTCTTTGAGGTGGTGGTTGTTGTCTAGCAATTGGAGCATATGGGGCCCTCGAGGGATTCCCATTCTTAATTCGGTTGACAGCATTGCGATTCTGATTCTTTAATGGTTTGCTCGTAGGCTTGAACACCGAATTTCTTTCATTGTTTGAAACAACTAAGACTTCATCTTTCGATCTTGTCTTGAGCTTCCTCTTCAATTCGAGGCGAGTAATCAAACTCTCGATTGAAAATTCTTTAGTTTTATGTCTAAGCAAATTTTTGAAATCTTTCCAACAAGGGGCAACTTATCAATTATAACAATCGAAATTGTTCATTTAGGGCATACCTTCGGATGATTTCATGAGCAATTTTCGAATCTCGTGGCTTTGAGCTTCCTGGACTTTTCATCCACCATCTTGTAGTTCAAGTAGCGGTGACATATTTCTTTGTACCGCTTCTTGATTATCATATTTCTTTGCGAGCTTCCCAAACTGCTTAGCGTCTTGTAATTACTGTAGTAATCGTACAGGTCATCAGCAAGACTGTTCAGAATGTGATTTTTGCAGAGGTAGTCATTCTCTTGCCATAAGGGGATTTCTTTCTTGAGTTGTAGATCATCTGCTGCAGCTTTTGCAGCAGCGTCTGATTCAGCGGTTTTAGCAACTCCGTCTGAAGTCACAGTTTTGGCACCATTAGTTTGTTCGGTTGTTCCAGAAGTGTCATACCCCAAAATTTGCCCTCCATCTTCTCAAAAGATTTCATACATCTATGCTCAAGGATTCCTCAAGAGTTGATTAGACAAACTCTCTCCTAGACAATCAACCCAAACTAGGGTTTGGTATCTCTCAGGCCAAGATGGGCTTCCAACATCTCCAATGGTCCTCATGCCTCCTCAGGTGCTTTAAAGATTCTCCATGTCAAGTTTCAAGCCTCACAAGTCGAGTTTCCTCAGACAATTGCTCAGATGGTTGAAAATCAGTTGTATTGGACAAAAAGTCAACTGTGGTCAACATACGATCAAACTTCATAATTTTTGGTCAACATCCTCATTTTGAAGTTACATTCATCATTTGATCAAGGGTTGATCATGATTCATCAAGAAAACTCAAGATTTGCTCAAAAGTCAAACTTTCTAAATTAGGGTTTCTAGGTAAAAGTCAATGAACTTTGTGATCATAACTTTCTCATACTTTCTCGAAATTTTTCCACCACCTCTTGTTTTGAAGGAAATTCAATTCTCTACAACTTCATGTCTCACAAGAATGTCCAAAAATGCTTCATTTGAGAGGTATAGCTCAAAACATTACGGTCATTTTCAAAGTCAACAAAAGTCAACTTTTTGTTTTGAAGATATATTGAGCATGGTAACTCCAATTGAGATGAAACCAAAGACATTGTCTAGAGGACTCTTAGAGCTTTCCAAAAAGTCCAAGAACACTCAAAAATGTGGAAAATTGAGCAAGTTACACCATTCACAAGTTGGGCAATTTTGAAAGAATGCACAAAGAGAGATACTTCAAAAAATCAAATCTTTTGCAAATGGGCCTACTTTTTCTTCATCCTAACTTATTCCTCATGCAATTAGGAACATCCAAGCCCAATGCCACGAATTTTTGATTTATTTTTCTTTTTAATTTGTAATTTATTCATTTAAATGCAAATTAAATTTAAAAATAAATTATAAAATCAAAATTAATTGAAAGATTGATTTTATTCTCTTCTTAAGACCCAAGCAATCCATTAAAAGCCAGCAATTTCGAAATTTGACCAAAAAAGGCAAGATTGGATTGGAATTGAGCAAATTTTGAAAATTTGATTTTCATGAAAAATCAAATTTGATTATCATTGAATGGTGATTGATTCTTGCCAAATATGATCCCAAATCCATCCGGATATATACTTGATACATACCAATCACAAGAGGACGAAAAAATTGCCTTGGAAACCCTATTCTCAAACTGAAAAAACCGTGCCTCTCAAGCAAAGTGCAATCATACTTCCAGCCGTTTTCCATCGATTTTAAGGCGTCCAACAGATTCCTTGATATCTCTTGAGTCAATCCAGACCCTTACATTGCTCAAATCCATTCAGAATCGTGAAATCCGTGTTTGGTTTGTTCTTGAAAATCTCAAATTCGATTTCTCATATTCATGCATTATTAACTTGTTTTGATTGTTTGTTTGTGTTTAGAATCAAGTTTGCAAGCTTTCTGGGCAAGCCAATTGAATTTCCATGGCCTGAATCGTGTTTCACCATGATTAGGGTTTCTGTGGATGATTTAGGGTTTCTCTTAATAGGAAAAATTGGACAACAAGACCTATGCCATTGAACTCGGAATGACCTGAGGAATCGAATCACGGTCTTATATATGATTTATATTATGTATATTGCGTTTTTGATTTTGCCAGGAACCTTAGTGACGAACAATGGCCGACGCTAACTTTCAAATATTTGAAATGAAGAAGACAATGGTTGGCGCGAGTTCGTGGCGAAGGAGAAGGCAACGCGTGTAATTCCACTCAGTCCGTTTCCAAACAGTTGACACACTTGGCTCAGTTGGTCAGCGTTGGTTTTCAAGGATTGAAGCCGGTCACGTTCGAATCCTCCGAGCGTTTCTTTTTCCAAACTTGCATGTTTTCTATATTTTTCATATTTTATACTTTCCATTCATTTTAATTTAATTTCCATATTTTATTTCGCATCTAAAATTATCAAAAATATTTTTTTTTGCATTTATTTCATAAAAATCTTTATTTAATTTAATAAATTAAAAAACATATTTTTGCATGCATATTTATTTTTATTTATAATTTAGCATTTAAATCATTATAAATTCATTTTATATTACTAAATTGCATTTAAAAAATCCCAAAAAATTATTTTAGCTTATTTATCTTATTTCCAGCATGTATTAATTTTCCCATATTAAAATTGCATTTTTCTAACATTTTTTCTCTTATTCGATTTCATCATATTTCCCGATTTTCTTATTCTTTCACAGGTTGCTCCGATTCGGACGTTTTCTTTTTATCGTTTTATTTTTCCAATAATGTAACTGTTCATGGGATGTAATAGTTTAATTTAGGGTTTTATTTTCCGCATTTTGAATTATGTATCTGCCCCAAAGCCATGTAATAGCGTAGGATTTACCTTTCCGCACTTTACATTCCGCATTTTACTTTCCGCACCCTATAAATTGCTAGTAATTAGGCGTGTATGGCAAGATTAAAATCAACATAGCCCATTAGTCTTCAAGATAACATAATCTGAATTCAACACACTTCTTTCACACACGCACCCCTTAGGGTAATTCTCTCTCGTTGCCTTTGCGAATTCAAAATGGTCATGTCCCTCGAACGTAGAGGTATTCTAGCACCGTTGCCTTCCAAACAAATCATCATAGTCCCTTCGATACAAAGATCATAGACCCACGATGTCGCTTCCGAATACATGATCTTGACCCTCGATTGTCGCCTACGAAAAATGATGATGGTCCCTTCGAATGTGCTAGGATACTTCCTACAAGTTGCCTTCGATGACCATCCGATGTCCCTTCGAATGTCCCGCTTACATCCAACGAATGGAGCTACCTACTAACTAATGGTATGGCTAGCGCTATTCTAAAGGAACGTAGAAGTATGAAAAACGACCAATTCTGAGTGGGTAATAAGTCTTTTAGTTGCTTGCTCTATCAAATGCTTTTCACACCACACACTTTTTTCAAAGTTCAAATTATTTTCAAAACAGAACACTTTGTATACACTCATTACAAAGTCAAAGCGAAATGCCTTTTTCAAAACACAATTTTCAAAGTGATCTAGATCAACTAAGAGCCGTAGATAACTACGGATGGAAAGGGTGCTAATACCTTCCCTTTTCATAACCATTCTCCGAACTCGAGAATCTAACGAAGGTCTTTTTCATTACTTTTACCTTCCCTTAATTGGATAAAAATAAAAGTCGGTGGCGACTCTTGCTATCCGCACATTTGGATACAAAAATCCTACAAAGTCGGTTCACCGTATCACGAGGCGACTCTGGGAATACACCCAAAGAGAGAATTGCCTTAGGATTTCTAGATCATTTTTTGCTTTTGTTTGACTTGTATGCTTTATCTTTAAGGGTTGCTTGGGTACTATATTGTTGGGGATCCTACACCGATCCGGTTTCCTTTAGGTAAGTGGCATTAGATCATCGCGACCGCTAGGCGTATAACTAAGCGGTCAACATGATGGCTACGTTAGCGTGACACTTTGGTTGTCCGATACTCTTCATTCCCAAGTTGAAGATAGTATTTGGCTTCGTGGTGTCATCAAGCGCTAACTAAACTTTTAGAACCTTAATTGACCCATCTTGGCCATTAGAAGGTAGTGAGATGGCGGCTTTGTGTAGACCGAGGTTGGTTGATACTCGATGCTACACTCATTGAGATTAGACTTTTGGGACATTTTCGATCGACCACTTGGCGTCGATTGAAATAAGCGCCTCGAGAAAGATCGTGATGTGATTCCTAGAACCGGTTACTATTATAGGACGGGATGAACCAACTCAAACTTTTGGTAGGGTAATCACCTATACCTCATGCAAGCCTTAAACCTAGGCTCATTGTTTGAATTGTTTGTGTGTGCTAAACATGACATCATGACATCATTCGCATTGCATATCATTTCTAACTATTTCAAGGACCTAGGATTTATCTTTGCTCTGTTTTGTAGGGATCATGGCTTCTAGAAAGACTATCGAATCAACTTCATGGGTATCCTTCTCAACTCAAAGAATTGGTTTGAAATTCCGACCATGCTCGGTTCATCAAAAGACATGGTTATCTACTTGATTTGGTTATCTCGGTTTTGAAGAAGATATGATGCATGTCCTATTCCATTCTTTGACCCAAACACCATTGCTTTACATTTCCAGTTATCGTTGGTTCCTACCTTAGAAGAGTTCTCTAAGCTACTTGGGGTACCTATTCTTGACCAAATGCCATTTACCGGTTTGGAAAAGGTTCCTAAACGAAGACATTGCATCGACCTTACACCTTAAGCGTTCGATATCGAAGCCAATTGGGAAACTAGAAGTGGAGTTAAGGGTTTACTTTCCAAGTTCTTAATTAAGAAAGCCGAGAATTCCTCAAAGTTATGAGTTTCCATGCATTTGAGAATGTTGTGGCCTTGCTAATTTATGGTTTGGTTCTATTTCCTAACTCGGATCAATTCATCGATATCAATGCCATCAAGTTGTTCCTTACCCGCAATCCATGCCTACTTTACTTGGAGACATCCTACATTCTCTCCACACTCGTACTACCAAAGACAAGGAACTCTCATGTGTTGTATACCGTTACTTTCGGTGGTTTATTTCGCACCTTCCTCCATCGGTTTGAAGAATGAACAAAGGTTGAGATGGTCTCAAAGATTGATGTCACTCTCTCATTCCGATATCCGTTGGAATCTTTTCTCTCAAAAGGACTTCACATTCATTGAGCGTTGTGGAGAATTCCCTAATGTACCGCTACTTGGTATAAGGGGAGGTATTACTTACAACCCTTCTCTAGCTCTACGTCGGTTTGGTTTTGCAGAAGAGATGGTCCACATGATATGCTTCTCCAAGATGTTGTGTTCGACTACAATCACGATCTCGAATTACCGACGAAAGTTTATACATGCTTGGGGCATGGTAAAGAAGCGATACCAAGACTTTGGGGCACCGAACTCCATTCCTTGGGAACCTTACCTCAAATGGGTGCGAGCTCGAGCTCAAAACCTCATGATGCCATTCACTGTTTACGGTAATTATGGAACTGTTGCTATAGGTGGCGTACCTATGTTGTTCTCCATCGACATGCCTCGATTTTGAAGACTTGAAGAGATCCGGATTCAACTAAAGAAGAAGGGATACCTTTGAAGCTCATTGCTACATAGCGAGAAGAAAGTGTTAGAGTTGACAAAGCTACTTCATGAGGAGCGAAGCATCAATGCCTACATCGGCACCAAGAGGAAACGCCCATGGGAGACTTAGAGCTTTAGGATGTTTATGTTTTCTTTTATTGTTTTGAACTATCTCTTGTACTTAAAAAGAAAAAGAATGAAAAGAGTACTAATAAATGTTTGTTCATTACTTGTTTAACAAATTTAAATCTCTAAGGTCCTTGAAAACATTGCATTGCATTCGCATAAACATTGCATAGCATAGCATAAACATTGCATCACAGGTACATTGGAGATTGGTTTTCTCATTTGCTCGCTATTTATTTTAGCAGAAATGGCTCTTGAGTGTCAAAGATCTCAAGCTCGAATGCTCGGTTTAGAGATGTTCACCAACTTGGTCCAAGGCCAAGAAGATTTGAAGAAGCTCATCAACAAGAAGAAGAAGGTTGTTGGTCTCCTCAACATGGGTAGACGCTACAAAGGGGTCCAAAATGGTCGGTCGGATCGAGCTCTCGAAGGAAGTGTCCATACGAGGGAGTACCAAGGGTGATGATGGTGACCAGCGTGAGCCAAAGAAAGAAGGAGAGGACCGCTCGATTATAGCCGATGAAGATGACAAGTACAAACAACTTGAAGACCGTCCGAATCTTGTGGAAAACTGAAGATGTCGGGCTGAATTTTGATGATCTAAGTCTTGTCCACGGTGTTATGATTCCTCCCAAGTTCAAAGTTCCTACTTTTGCTAAGTATGATGGCATGTCTTGCCCAAAGGCATTTGAAGTCCTATGTCCGAAGATCAATCCCACGATGACGAAAGTTGTGGATGCACTATTTTCAAGAACCGGAACCCAGTTGGAATGGTACTATCGGCTAGAGAATGACCGTATCCGTACTTGGGTGACTTGGTGATGCTTTCTGCAATATGAGTACAATCTTGAATTGACACCCACTCGCATGCAACTACAAAGCATGTCTATGGGTCGACGAGAAGTTCAAGGAATATGCTCGGTGGAGATCTAGCAGTGAGTTCAACCACCCTTGTCCAATAGGGAGTTGGTTGATATGTTTATGGGAACAGACAGCCCATTCTTCAATCATCGATTGGAAATTCTTCATCCGGATTCACCGATGATATTGAGCGATTGGGTATCAAGAGTGGGAAGATTCAGATAGAGTCATCTTCAAATGTGCGAAGAAATCTTTTGGTGGTAAGAAAGAAGCCAATCTGTATGGTCGGAAAAGCCGAGCCAAGACCGACCGTGCTCAATCTGGGGAAGTTGTGATCTCGATCCTACATCAGACAACCTGAGACACGCGTAACGTAACGCGCAACGAAGACAGTTCTAAGATCAACATGCCATTGTCGCAAGCCTTGCAACACATGTTGAGCAGTGATTACCTTGAGGATCCTCCTCGAATGCCAACACTTCCTCTCCAGTACAATCCTAATGCTAAGTGTGCTTACCATTCCAATAGCCCGAGGCACGACATCGACAATTGTTGGGCTCAAGAACAAGATTCAAGATATGATTGAAGCTAAGCATTGAGTTTGATCCTCTGTTGAGACTCGAATGTGATCAACGCTCCTATGCCTAACCATGACAAGAGTTCCAATCTTTGTTGGGGATGATACTTATGTCTTCAACATAGATGACTTGACCATTCCTCGATGGTAAGAAGAATTTTTGCAAGCGGTGTCAATCCAGGATGCCCGAGAATTGTCGGGTGCCCATCGCACGATGGTTGTGCTTGGTTGAGAAGGCGTGTTCGATGCATGATGGATAACCGTGAGATACTATTTACGAAACCACCATGCGGGTGTGAAGAAATGTCTAAGTTGAAGATTGACAATGCGACTGCTATCCATGTGGGACACCTTGGGGCAGCCAGTGGAAAATATGATTACATGGTGAAGTACACGTCACGATAGTTACAATATTCCTATTGAAGATGTTAAGGCGGACGGGGGGACGATTTCCACGAAGACTATCTTGATGTTAACACAAGAATTCCCTCTGCGATCCTGTGCCTAGTGGCACCTCTCATCATTACTTCTCCAAGACCAGTTCCATATTCCTCGACAAAGCTATCCCTTGGAACTATGGGTGATGTTTACTATCATGGTGTCAAGCAAGATCCTCGACAATTGAAGATCTTACCATTGGAGCTTCTATTCGACATCGACAACATCACGGATCGATGGTGACCGAACCGGAAGGGTATTCTCTCGAGATCTCTCCTCCAAAGACACGTGACTCCTTCGCATTCCGTCTACTCCACCAATATCCCCACTAGAGGAAAAGAATCGGTGGCTCATCCCGCTCAACCAAGTACCAAAGGAAGTTCTTGAAGACACCTCGAACAAGAAATGGAGGAAATTAAAGATCATCAAGAAGAGTGATTACAATGTTGTGGAGCAGTTAGGACGAGACTAGTCCAAGATTTCCATGCTCGCTTTGCTCTTGTGCTCCAAGGCTCATGCTAATGCCTTGGTGAAGTTTCGAAGAATGCTCATGTGCCGCAAGACACTACCAGATCGATTCGAAGTTTGTATTGCTAGCGGCTGCCAACAACGGCCTAGGCTTCTCGATCTTGATTTGACTCTTGGAAAGAAACATAACAAAGCCTTGCACATCTACATTGAATGCAAGGTACTACCTTATCTCATGTTTTGGTTGACACGGTTTTGCTCGAATATCCTACGAAGGCGCTTTTGATCGGCTTGATGTCGAAGGGTTGGTTCGAGACCAGTGACATTATCGTGAGAGCTTTTGATGGTTCTAAACACACAGTGCTTGGAGAGCTCACTCCGCTGTTAAAGTCGGTTCCCGACTTTTGATTCCACTTTCTTTGTCATGGACATCCGTCGACTTATTCTTGCCTACTTGGGCCCTTGGATACATGGGCGGCCGTTACCTCACCTTACATCGGTAAATACCGGTGTGAAAGGAAGGTTGTTGATATGTGGTGAAGAAGAATATATGGTCATCATCTACATCATTCCGCTATCTCGAGATGGAGGGTGAATTCTTGAGACTCCTGTCAAGCTTTTGAAACAATTCCAGTCATGCTTGACTCTCCAGGTCCTCTGAAGATGCTAAAGTTCCGCCTAGGATGGCCTCATTGAAAGATGCTCAGCTGCTGAAGAAGGAAGAGTACTATTTGGGGTCACCTCGATCTTCCTTTCAAATTTGACAAGATGGTTTAGGCTTCACCATCAAGGTCGAAGATGATACGCACGCGTGCCAACTTCCTTTCCGGCCAGTGGAATCCATGCTATAGAAGACAACGACAATGACTTCGACATCGCAAGTGGATCTTCCCAACTCAGGACAATGAGCTCGGCAATTGGAAGGCGAAGGCGTCATACCAATCTCCTTTAGTCGGAGTAATTGCTCTTGTTTTGTTTTGCTTTTCGTATTCCTTTATGTTTTGAACAATAAACTTTGAAAGCCTGGTGCCTTGCCCGGGGCGTCATGGCTCGTTTGCGAGGGTTATTATCTGTTGTTTGCGTATTTTCATTCAATAAATTTGTTGGACTTTTGCATTCAATTGTTTGTTTTCTTTCTTTACTTTATCACCCTTCAAAAGGCTATGTGTTTCTTACACACACCGTGATACCGCAAAATCACTCCGAATCTCGTTAATACAACTATGCTAGTGCTAAATATGACTTTGATAATCCGATCTACCAAGCGAAGGCGAAAGTGAGGAAGATTGTGAAGTGCCGGAGAACTTGCCGGGCTACAGCAAGAAGAGCGAGTTATCAGCCACCACGAAGAGCAAGTTGAGGTTGTGAATTTGGGTCTTGAAGACAAGAAAGAGATCAAGATAGGGCGGGTCTTGAGAACAATGTTAAAGAAAGATGGATTCAAATGCTACGAGACTATGTTGAGGTTTTGCTTGGTCATACGAAGACATGCGGGTTTAGACATTGATATTGTGGTGCACGATTGCGACAAAGAGGGTTTCCTCGATAAAGAAGGTTCGTCGTATCGTCTGAGATGTCGAGAGAAGATCAAAGCGAAGTTATGAAGCGATTCAATGCGGGTTTCTTAGTGTTACTTCTTATCCACAGGGTTGCTAATGTGGTACCCGTGCCCAGAAGGATGGTAAAATACGAATGTGTGTGGATTACGAGATCGAACAAAGCAAGTCCGAAGACGATTTTCCACTTCCTCATATTGATGTTACGGTTGACAACACCGCTCGGCATAAGGTTTTCTCCTTCATGGATGGTTTCTCCGGTTACAATCGGATCAAAATGGCTCCGAAGATATGGAAGACTACTTTCGTTACGGTGGGGCACTTTCGCTACAAGGTTATGCCGTTCGGACTAAAAACGCGGGTGCCACTTATCGGCGTGCTATGGTGACCTTGTTTCATGACATGATTCATCACGAGATAGAGGTCTCGTCGGCGACATGATAGCTCGATCACGGTGAAGAAGAACATCTTGATCATTTGCGACTGTTCGACGGGTTGAAGAAATGCAGATTGAGGCGAATCTAACAAGTGCACCTTTGAGTCGGATCCGAAAAACTCCTAGGGTTTGTTGTCGGTGGTAAAGGTATTGAAGTTGATCCCAAGGTTAAAGCTATTCAAGAGATGCCAACTCCCGCACCGAGAAGGAAGTCGAGGTTTCTTGGGCGATTGAACTACATTGCGATTCATTGCACACCTAAGCGCTACACTGTGAGCCAATCTTCAAGTTACTTAAGAAAGATCAAGTGGTGGAATGGAGCGGCGATTGCGGATCGCTTTTGACAAAATCAAGGGTACCTCTGAATCCTCCTATCCGATGCACTAGAAGGAAGACCTCTTATCATGTACTTGCGGTGTTAGAGAACTCAATGGGGTGTGTGTTGGGGCAACATGGCGAGTGCAGTCGAAAAGAGCATGCAATATACTACCTTAGCAAAAGTTTACCGATTGTGAAACAAGATACTCACGGCTCGAGAAAACTTGCAGCTTTAACTTGGTGCTCGCCGACTAAGGCAGTATATGTTGACTCACACTACCTTGTTGATTTCTAAGATGGATCGATAAAATACATCTTTGAGAAACCACTCTCCGGAAGAATAGCAAGATGGCAAATGATCTTGACCGAATATGACATCGGTACACTTCTCGAAGCGATCAAAGGAAGTGTGGTAGCCGATCATTTGGCTCATCGCCGTAGATGACTATCGATCTATGCGGTTCAATTTCGAGATGAAGATGTTCTACTAGTTCTGATTGCGAAGAACCGAGCCCAGACGAAGGACACGAACAAGGATCGATGGACTATGGTCTTTGATGGAGCCTCAACGCGCTTGCAATGGCATTGGCGCCATCATTACATCTCCTGCGGTACCGCCTTTCACCAGATTATATTTTAGTTGCACTAACAATATGGCCGAATCTGCGTGCATCATGGGTCTTAAAGCGCTATTGACTTAAGAATCAAGTTCTTACAAGTGTATGGAGACTCGACTTTAGTGATCGATCGGATAAAGGCGAGTGGGATACGAAGCATTGAATCTCATTCCGTATCGAGAGCATGTTTTGAGTTTGATTCCCTACTTCGAAGAAATCACTTTTGATCATATTCCACGAGAAGAGAATCAGTTGGCAGACGCGTTGGCTACCATGTCATCTATGTTCAAGGTCAGATGGGACAACGAGGCTCCCCGGATCATCATTGAGAAGTTCGGCGAACCGTATTGTTATGAGCTCGGCGGAAGAGACCTTGGTACTATGACGTGAAGAGGTATCTTGAGACTCAGGAATATCCCGCAGGGGCATCTGTTAATGATAAGAAGTTCATGAGAAGATTCGCTTCCAAATTCTTTCTCAGCAACGACATTTTATACAAGCGCAACCACGATCTGTGCTTACTCCGCTGTGTAGACCAGAAAACAGCAATGCGTATCATGGAAGAGTTACACGAAGGCGAATTTGGTACCCACTCCAGTGGACACACCATGGCTAAGAAGATTTTGAGAACAGGTTACTATTGGTCCACCATGGAAGCTGATTGTCACCGCTATGCCCGATCTTGTCACAAGTGCCAGGTTTACGCCGACAAAGTACACGTACCTCCAGTACCTCTGAATGTTTTAACTTCTCCTTGGCCTTTTGCGATGTGGGGCATTGACATGATCGGGGAGATTAAGCCCACGGCTTCCAATGGACATCGTTTCATCCTTGTGGCAATAGATTATTTCACCAAGTGGGTAGAAGCAGCCTCGTATGCATCTGTTACCAAGAATGTTGTGGCTCGATTCGTCAAGCATAATCTTATCTGTCGGTATGGCACCCCCGAAAGGATTATCACAGATAACGGTTCCAATCTCAACAATAAGATGATCACTGAACTCTGCACGCAATTCAAGATCAAGCATCACAATTCTTCTCCATATCGGCCTAAGATGAACGGCGCAGTGGAAGCCGCCAATAAGAACATTAAGAGGATTATACAGAAAATGACGGTGACTTACAAAGATTGGCATGAGATGTTACCATTTGCTCTTCATGGTTATCGCACTTCAGCACGAACATCAACAGGGGCAACCCCCTTCTCTCTTGTATACGGTATGGAAGCCGTCTTACCTATCGAGGTTGAGATACCCTCGACGAGTCCTCCAAGGCGAGTTAGGCGAGCGATTGGGTCCGACTTGACCGATTAACTTGATCGATGAGAAACGACTCGCGTCCATCGCCAGACAGATCTATCGAAGCGAATGATCGAGCATTTAACAAGAAGGTCAAGCACCGAGTCTACCAAGTCGGTGATCTAGTAGTCAGCGCATCATTCTTCCACAAGGTGATCGGGGCAAATGGACTCCCACCTATGAGGGACCGTTTGTAGTCAAGGCAGTATTTTCCGGAGCTATGATACTTAGCACCATGGACGGTGAAGATTTCCCACACCACGTGAGCAGGACATAGTCAAAAATACTACGCATAAAGAGACCCGCTAGGTCGGCGAACCTAGGCAAAAATAAGGGCATCTGGCGAACCAAAGGTTCGGGCAAAAATAAAGGATATATACAAACATGTACACCGTGAGTCGAAACACGAAAAGGCGGCTTGGGCAAAAAGGTATCATGGTGAAAACTTAGAAAGGCGGTCTAGGCAAAAGTTAGGGATTTAAGCGTGCGACTATGTCTCTTCGGATCACACCTTCGACTACTATCGGCATTCAAGGTTCAAATGGCGAAGATCAATTCACTCACTTTCTCAGAAGGAGATGAGATAGTCGAAATATATGAGTACTAGCATAGTTGGAACTTAACGAGATTGTTCCGCATAGCTTTTACCTTTCTTATGTACAAACTACTTGGCCATCGCCACCTTTCAAATAAGCAGCTTCTTTCTCTTTACAATTTACTGTGTTGTTGTTTGCAATAAGTCCAGCGTTTGCTTTGAATGAATATCGCATTTGACAATAAGAATCTAATCACAAACATACGAAAAGTGAACATACAAAAGTACTTACTACGGGCTCCGGGTTGGGATGACGACGAAAGTCACCAGGACACTTCCCAGTGAGCAAAAGGGAATCATGACTGCAATTCCACTCGACTAAGTAATGTTACATCGGTCTCAGCGGTAACACCTCACCCCGATCAAGGTGTTTATCCCCGGATATCTCGATCCTTCCCTTTTCCCCGGCGGTATTGAGACCCTAGACTTGGTCGATAGTGCATCGGAGGAACCTACATCTTCATTCCCGGCCAGAGATTACAACGGGATCGACTCTTCCAACCGGTCTCCCGGCAACTATCAAATGCTCTCCGGTGAGATCTACACCCAGAATCCCGTGGCGCCTCCCAATTTCCTCGGCGGGATCTACATACAAGGTCCCCAGCGGATCGCCTTCAGATTCTCCTCAGCAGGGTCTATGAGATCTCCAATAACGAGTTTCTCAGTTCCCACCCTCCTCAATAATATCTAGGCCCGAGACTTGGTCAGATAGTGCATCGGAGGAATCCAGGGTATCCTTCTTCTCCTTCAAAAGCAGGGTTCTCACCTACTCAATTCCCCAAGCAGGAGTCAGAAATCCTCAAACAAAACATCCGCATCTTCTTCAAGATGGATATGTTTTGAAATATCACAACATCTATCATTCATACATTACTCATGAAGTCATAATTCATGCATATGTCATTCATATACACTGTCATGCATCATACTTTGCATAAGACTAACAAATATTCTATCAAAGTTTCTCTTGTTTTCTAAAAAGCAGTGTGATCACTCACGCAAAGCAGGTCCGAGATTAAGCCCGAATCGGCGGAAAACTATCGAAAGACCTCCTTGGTTGTCCTCGACGGTCGGTCGAGATTAAGCCCGAATCGGCGGAAAACTATCGAAAGACCGCCTTTGGTTGTCCTCCGACGGCGGTCGAGTTAAGCCCGAACCGGCGGAAAACTATCCGAAGACCACCTCGGTTATCCTCCGATAACAGGCAATGGATCAATACCCGATGCACAATAGGGAAGATATCCACATTTGTCCAACTACAACCTCCCTCAGAGTAATCAGCACGAAGATTTATTCTGATCCCTTATTATCAACAGCAACTACAGAGTCTAGCGTACGACTCGGTGGCCTTGGATGGCATCTTAAGCCCATCTCCGACTACTTATCAACGTTGCTTCACTTCGAATCTGCATATATGGTTAAAATCAATACAAACCAATAACTTCATTCAAAAATGAACACGAAGTCTAACGTATGACTACCTCGGGATAGCATCTTAAGCCCATCTTCATGCTCCTTCGGGAGCGACTACGAGCCTAGTGTATGGCTCACTCCCCGACATCGAGCTTTCGGATGGCATCTTAAGCCCATCTCCGTCAATTCTCCTATCAAAATTCTCGAGTCTAGCGTCGGCTCATCCTCCAGTATCCAAATGGCATCTGTAAGCCCATTCCGCATCATCCACCAGTGCAAATTTTCGGTGTACTCGGTGTTCAATCATCTTCTACCTCCGGTCACGAAGACAAGCATGTCAATCTAACCCTCCAGTACAAGAAGATTGAGCAGGCAGCTATCATACCCCAAAATTTGCCCTCCATCTTCTCAAAAGATTTCATACATCTATGCTCAAGGATTCCTCGAGTTGATTAGACAAACTCTCTCTAGACAATCAACCCAAACTAGGGTTTGGTATCTCTCGAGCCAAGATGGGCTTCCAACATCTCAATGGTCCTCATGCCTCCTCAGGTGCTTTAAAGATTCTCCATGTCAAGTTTCAAGCCTCACAGTCAGTTTCCTCGACAATTGCTCGGATGGTTGAAAATCGGTTGTATTGGACAAAAGTCAATGTGGTCAACATCTGATCAAACTTCATAATTTTTGGTCAACATCCTCATTTTGAAGTTACATTCATCATTTGATCAAGGGTTGATCATGATTCATCAAGAAAACTCAAGATTTGCTCAAAGTCAAACTTTCTAAATTAGGGTTTCTAGGTAAAAAGTCAATGAACTTTGGTGATCATAACTTTCTCATACTTTCTCGAAATTTTTCCACCACCTCTTGTTTTGAAGTAAATTCAATTCTCTACAACTTCATGTCTCACAAGAATGTCCAAAAATGCTTCATTTGAGAGGTATAGCTCAAAACATTCTGGTCATTTTCAAAGTCAACAAAAGTCAACTTTTGTTTTGAAGATATATTGAGCATGGTAACTCCAATTGAGATGAAACCAAAGACATTGTCTAGAGGACTCTTAGAGCTTTCCAAAAATCCAAGAACACTCAAAATGTGGAAAATTGAGCAAGTTACACCATTCACAAGTTGGGCAATTTTGAAAGAATGCACAAGAGAGATACTTCAAAAAATCAAATCTTTTGCAAATGGGCCTACTTTTTCTTCATCCTAACTTATTCCTCATGCAATTAGGAACATCCAAGCCCAATGCCACGAATTTTTGATTTATTTTTCTATTTAATTTGTAATTTATTCATTTAAATGCAAATTAAATTTAAAAATAAATTATAAAATCAAAATTAATTGAAAGATTGATTTTATTCTCTTCTTAAGACCCAAGCAATCCATTAAAAGCCAGCAATTTCGAAATTTGACCAAAAAAGGCAAGATTGGATTGGAATTGAGCAAATTTTGAAAATTTGATTTTCATGAAAAATCAAATTTGATTATCATTGAATGGTGATTGATTCTTGCCAAATATGATCCCAAATCCATCCAGCATATATACTTGATACATACCAATCACAAGAGGAAAAAAATTGCCTTGAAACCCTATTCTCAAGAAAAACCGTGCCTCTCAAGCAAAGTGCAATCATACTTTCAGTTTTCCATCGATTTTAAGGCGTCCAACAGATTCCTTGATATCTCTTGAGTCAATCCAGACCCTTACATTGCTCAAATCCATTCAGAATCGTGAAATCCGTGTTTGGTTTGTTCTTGAAAATCTCAAATTCGATTTCTCATATTCATGCATTATTAACTTGTTTTGATTGTTTGTTTGTGTTTAGAATCAAGTTTGCAAGCTTTCTGGGCAAGCCAATTGAATTTCCATGGCCTGAATCGTGTTTCACCATGATTAGGGTTTCTGTGGATGATTTAGGGTTTCTCTTAATAGGAAAAATTGGACAACAAGACCTATGCCATTGAACTCGGAATGACCTGAGGAATCGAATCACGGTCTTAGATATGATTTATATTATGTATATTGCGTTTTTTATTTTGCCAGGAACCTTAGTGACGAACAATGGCCGACGCTAACTTTCAAATATTTGAAATGAAGAAGACGATGGTTGGCGCGAGTTCGTGGCGAAGGAGAAGGCAACGCGTGTAATTCCACTCAGTCCGTTTCCAAACATTTGACACACTTGGCTCAGTTGGTCAGCGCGTTGGTTTTCAATGATTGAAGTCAGGGTCACGAGTTCAAATCCTCCCAGAGCCCGTTTCTGCTTCTTTTTCCAAACTTGCATGTTTTCTATATTTTTCATATTTTTATACTTTCCATTCATTTTAATTTAATTTCCATATTTTATTTACGCATCTAAAAATTATCAAAAATATTTTTCTTTTGCATTTATTTCATAAAATCTTTATTTAATTTAATAAATTAAAAACATATTTTTGCATGCATATTTATTTTATTTATAATTTAGCATTTAAATCATTATAAATTCATTTTATATTACTAAATTGCATTTAAAAATCCCAAAAATTATTTTAGCTTATTTATCTTATTTCCAGCATGTATTAATTTTCCCATATTAAAATTGCATTTTCTAACATTTTTCTCTTATTCGATTTCATCATATTTCCGATTTTCTTATTCTTTCACAGGTTGCTCCGATTCGGACGTTTCTTTTTATCGTTTTATTTTTCCAATAATGTAACTGTTCATGGGATGTAATAGTTTAATTTAGGGTTTTATTTTCCGCATTTTGAATTATGTATCTGCCCCAAAGCCATGTAATAGCGTAGGATTTACCTTTCCGCACTTTACATTCCGCATTTTACTTTCCGCACCCTATAAATTGCTAGTAATTAGGCGTGTATGGCAAGATTAAAATCAACATAGCCCATTAGTCTTCAAGATAACATAATGAATTCAACACACTTCTTTCACACACACCCAGGGTAATTCTCTCGTTGCCTTTGCGAATTCAAAATGGTCATGTCCCTCGAGCGTGGGTATTCTAGCACCGTTGCCTTCAAACAAATCATCATAGTCCCTTCGATACAAAGATCATAGACCCACGATGTCGCTTCCGAATACATGATCTTGACCCTCGATTGTCGCCTACGAAAAATGATGATGGTCCTTGAATGTGCTAGGATACTTCCTACAAGTTGCCTTGATGACCATCCGATGTCCCTTGAATGTCCGCTTACATCCAACGAATGGAGCTACCTACAAACTAATGGTATGGCTAGCGCTATTCTAAAGGAACTTAGAAGTATGAAAAACGACCAATTCTGAGTGGGTAATAAGTCTTTTAGTTGCTTGCTCTATCAAATGCTTTTCACACCACACACTTTTTTCAAAGTTCAAATTCTTTTCAAAACAACAAAAACATTTCCGAACACTTTGTATACACTCCCACATGAGTCATTACAAAGTCAAAGCGAAATGCCTTTTTTCAAAACATTTTTGTCAAACACACAGAAAGCAATTTTAAAAAGTGATCTAGAGCAACTAAGAGCCCGTAGATAACTACGGATGGAAAGGGTGCTAATACCTTCCCTTTTCATAACCATTCTCCGAACTCGAGAATCTAACGAAGGTCTTTTACTTACTTTTACCTTCCCTTAATTGGATAAAAATAAAAGTCGGTGGCGACTCTTGCTATCCGCACATTTGGATACAAAAATCCTACAAAGTCAGTTCACCGTATCACAAGAAGGAGCAACAGGGACATCCTCAGTCAAAACGTGGGCAACCTTCTTTAGTGTTAAGAAGAATTTCATCTTAGCTTGCCAACGTTTGAAATTGGAACCCTCAAACTTAAATGGTTTGTCAGAGACCGTAGCGATCGCAGAAGCACCGATAATTTCCTCAGTGGCCATGGCATTTAATGAAACGTCTTAAAATTGTTGTTTTCGGATTTATAAGAGAATTGGCACTGAGTATATTATCGGGACGAGTCGCGTACTAGGTCGCTTTCTTTAAGACGTTTCACCGTACTGCCAAAAATTATGCAAAGCAGTTAAAATTTCAACGACGTCTCCAGGATAAAACAGCCCATTTGGAAAGACGATTTATCACTTGCACTGTGATAAATCGGTCTGAGAATAACACCTTCAGATGGTACAAAACCAGTCGTAGTATCTGGAGAAATTTCCAGTCGTACAGAAAATATTTAGTATGAGAATGAGATGAAGCAGAAGAAAGAAGAAAGAAAAGAATTCGATTATGAATTTTGGGATATATTGAAAATGAAATAAGAGTTGTATTTATAGGCAAAAAATCCAACTGAGTGGACCTAAAATCGTGGAGAAAAATGTGGGAGAGTGGAATAGGCCCATTCAAAAGAAGTCGTTATGCTACTTGGTTAGCAAGTCAAAAATTAGGTTAAGACTTGGTCTTGAAGTATGACACATCATAATTTCTTAATTAATTAATATTAAATACTAATTAATTTCTTAAGCTTTTATAATTAATTAAATAATAATATTTAATTTCTACCGAATTAATTAATTAATAATAATTAATTTCCAATAATTCGGGTCATAAAAATGAATCTTTTCAAATTCACTTCCATACTAGTTGTGCACATTCATTCCAAGTTTTTTCCAACACAAAACATTAACATACCCATATCTCTTGTAATGCTCCCAACATTTATGAGCTATTTGTATAGGCAGAAAAGGAGTATAGCAGCCCACGTCATAATAGATAATACCAATAACTTCTCCTGAAAGGCTTATGAGCGCGCCACCCTCACCACACTACAACAAAACAAAAGCTACAGGAGAGCTATCAATGTCAAAATGCACCACACAACAATAAAGAAATCCAAAGAATTTCTCCCAAGAATCAAACCTAACCGCTTCCGAATCCAAATCCAAACCCAAACCTAATCAAACTGACAAGAGTCCCGTTAACTTGCGATCAGGCAAAAAATCTCTCAAACGCAGAATCACCATCGCAAACGAAAACCAAAATGAAGACTGCGATGGTGATTTATCTCCGGAGAATGAGAATGAGCAGGAGAAGACTGCGATTGAGATTGAAGATTGGCCTGGTCCTTTTTCGACTGCGACTGAGAAGAAAGGGATTCCGAAGAGTAAGGTGGAGAAATTAGATGGAAAGGCTTCTGTTACGTCGTTGCAAGAGCTTTGCATTTAGATTCTTGCTAAGAACGTTGATGCGATTGTTTCGCTTGAGTGTGCTGGATGCTTTGAGGCATAGGCTTAGTCAGTTGCTGTGTGATTCGCGGCGGAACATCGCTTGTATCCAATGCGATGAACGAGAGCTTTGATTCCATTTTCGGTGAAATGCGAAGAACGAGAGCTTCGATTATGTGAAATGAGATGAACGATAACTTCGGTGAAATGAGATGAACGATAGCTTTGTTGAATACTGGGTTTTAAACAAGGTTTAGTTGAATACTGGGTTTTGTGAGTTTTGTTCAATCTAGGAAATTAGATTATTTATTAATAATGTTTAAATTATTTGTTAAATCTATGTTACATAATTATAAAATTAAATAATTTTTTTAGTTTATATAAATTTACATCCGACTTTTTAGTTTAAAGAGAATAATTGAGTTTTGATTATTATAAAAAAAAAAATTCATGTCACATAGATTATATATTCTGAGTTATAAAATTAAATAAATTTTTTGGCTATACTAATTTACACCTGATTTTTTAGGTTAAAGAGATAATTGGGTTTTGATAATAATAATATTTTTAATTTAAACTCGTTTTTAAAAAATAGGGTGTATGTTGTCATCTGATAATTTTTAAATAATATTTTATTTATAAAATTGCCACCGCATTTTTTATTTACACCCATTTTTTGTTTATTGGGTGTAAATTTTTAAAATTATATTGTTCATTTTGCACTAGTGGCTCCTCACCTGGTGAAACACATGGATACAGATATCTTGTTTGATGATTATGAGAATCATCTTGTTTCAGATTAGGTCGTGGTACCATTGCTCCAGACAATTGGAGCTACGTGAACGGTTATATCATATGGTCTTTCAAGGTGTCCTATAACACCCCAAATTTTATATTAATTATTTAATTAATTAATTTAGTATGATTATATGAGTCTAGGTGAAGTAGTGGTGTTTTGATGTTTTTATGCTTATTTATAATGTTTGGTGCCTTGTGTGAGTCGTTGTGATGGTATATGATGTGTATTCGTGATACAACGGTGATGCAAATAACGATAACTTGATGAATAAGGTGTTTACGATGATCAGTTGGGTGGTGTAGAATGAGTTACTAAGATGGCTTAGAATTTAGATAATTATTTTAGAATGATTTAAGATCCAATCCTAAATAATTGGAATTATTTATATTTGAATAAATAGAATAATATATGATGTAGAGTTAGTAAGGGTAAGGTGGTCATTTGTGAAGTGTAAGTGAGGATAATATGAATATTGGATATTAGAGGTTCAAAGGTTATACAAGTAATTTGGTGAGCATTTGGTTTAGTACGATCGTGAGAAACTGAGAGAAGACTGAGGATGTGAAGAGGCAGAGCTAGGGCACAAAGAGACAAAGAGAAAATTGTAGAACACAAAGAGGAATCAAAAGCCAACAATAATCATAAGGTAAGGGGGTTTATAATCTTTATTATATTTTATTTGAGGCTTATATCATGGTAGTATTTCCTTGGGTTTGGTTAAGGTGTAATTTGGGGTTGAATGGTGAGAAATTGATGAATTAGAGATGAGGAATGGTGCCCAAGTGGGATATAATTGATGTAGTAAAATAGGTCAATAATCGATAATGATTACTCGTGATTAGGTTACGTTTTGAGACCTATAAATTGGTGAAATCGTATAGAATTTGGACTGGTAAGTGCAGGAAACACGACGGGAAATTTATGTTCGCAAAGAATTGTCAGGCGAAGGGGGGTTATCGTCGGGCGACAAGTGTTTTGCCATGCAAAAGTGAAGGCAAAGGGAGGAAGAGACTTTACTAGTTTCTGGAGTGTGTTATGAGTAGCGTCGCCGGGAAAAGTTGGACATGAAGGTTGCATCTCCAGGCGGCGGAAGTGTTTCGCCAGGCGACGGATGGTAGAACTAGAAGGTTATTTTTGAAATCTTAAAATGATCATAACTTTAGTTCAAGAGTTCGGATTGAGGTCTTGTTCAAAACGTTGGATAGTCAACGCGATGAACTATAATTATATGGAATAAAATGAAGAGTAAGGTGAATAATTCTAGGACCTAATTTAGGATAAAATTAGTTACCCTGCGTTGAATCGCTATGATATTCTGTGATAATGAAGTATGATGATGATATGACGATCTTATGATAATTCTTGGATTATTATGATGATTATGTGATGTAAGTGATGATGTGTTGGTTTATATGATGATATTATAATGTTGTTTTGATTACTTTGATGACATGATAATGTTTGTGATTATTCATGAATGGTGATACGTGTTGACTAGTCGTGATCGTATTATTTATGTTGTTGCATATTATTGCATTCATGGCATGGTTTAGGACTTCAATCCAGTGATGGTGATTAGTACTTCAGTCCAGCGATGATGGTAGGACAATTGTCTAATGAAGGCAACAACCCCGTAGTGTGGATTGGGTGCAACAATGAAGTGCTCTAGTTTCAAGTGGAAATTGATCCTATTGGTGGAGATCTTTGGAGATTGAAAATGACTAAGTTATCAATGACGTTTCAGTACCGCATGCATGAGTCTGTGATGATGCATTATATTCCATGTGACATTACATTTGATGTGTTCTATTGGTGAATAATGATACTTTGTATACGCTGATATATGTGTTCGTAATTGACGTATTGGTGAAGGTATGAGTATAACATGAAGATGTGATGAAGCATGATGCCTTACTTGTGTGCATATTTTACTATGTCTATTCCTTATGTCTTATATAAATATTATGATCTACTCACCCTTTTTGTTGGAATGTTGTCTCCACTTGGGTAACCCGTAGTTGATCCAGAGTAGTCCATAAGAGCTTAGAGGATAGATTCAGTACGCGTTTACTTGTTTTCAATAGAATAAGGGAGTCTTGCTCTTAGATGTAACATCGGGGTTGAGATCGTTGTTAAGAACTGTTCTGGACTGCTCGAATGCTAGCCGGGCAGCCTCATCTCCTCGAGCCTCCGATCGAGATCCTCAGCCTTACTGGGCACGTCGAACGACATGATCGCCCGCCATGCAAAGTCCCTTGTCCGACACCCGTCGGGTGAAATCAATGCATATCGAATTTGCAGCTATGCCCGTTATGTCCCTCCTGGTCAATATAACGGCTAGTTGCGGGCATAGTCGCTCGGTTTTGACCTAGTCAACTCGAACGACTATATTTGTGGATCCGCATATCTCGGCCCAAACATAGCAACCAATGAGAATCCTCGTATGTCCATTATATAAACCCTCATATCTTTGAGGGCAAGGTATCAGATTCTTACTCTAACAACTCTAATATTCTCTTATCCTCATCTTGATCATTTGCTTACTTTAGCATCAGAGTGCCTTGCAGGTACACCACCCCCTCATCAACGTCAACTTGCTCGAAGGATCGTCGTTCACTCCGGCCGTCTCCGATCCTGATCACTTGTTCAGATCAATGGCGCCGTCTATGGGAACTATCTTCCACATCTTCGTTCACTATCCTGATATCAGAAGATCAAAGATACTCTCGAAACTCCCAACGAGATGGTTGATTCCAACGATCAACTTCTTTCCGGCAAGACGGTTCTCTCACATATCCGAAAAACGGGCATAACTGAAATTCCTGGCAGCAGATACTTAATGTCACAGAGAATGTTATGACCGCGATGTCGACCGCTTTGACAATTCACACGATAAATATAGAAAGCGATAAATAACACAATAAGTTGTTCACCAGTTCGGTTCTAACAAACCTCGACGCAGGCTACCAAGCCGGGAGGAAATTCACTATTAGTAGTATCAATTCGAGTTAAACTCACCCGTTTACAACTCCTCACTTAATCCCTACCCAATGACACTTCAACCTAAGTCCTACTTAGATCCGAGTTCTACTCACTCCCCTCGATCACAGTGATATCAACCTATTGACTAATTGAATTGTGAAGACACACTTCAATAAAATATCTTGATCTTGCTTCAAAGCTTTAATCAAGAGACAAACACTCGTGCTTTAAAGCTTTGGTGATAAACTACCCTTACAACAAATCCTAGTCCAATGCACTTATCAATTGATAGTTGCTTGGCTCACAAGAGAAACTAAATTACACAATACCAGTTACTAACCTTAACATACACAAACAAAAGCCTTCAATGTCTTCAATGGAATCCGAGGCGTGGTGAGAGTGGTTGAATTCTTTATATAGAAGCCAATCTTGATTTGGGCTTCCATAAAGATAGCTAGGGTTTACTTAATTCTCTCCTAAAACATGGTTTGTTCAACAACCAATTTAGGTTTAATTAAGATTAACCTAGCAGCCACGTGAGCATGCTTTCTAATAACGAGAAACATAAATAAAATGCTCAACAAACTTCGAAAAATCTCGGGAAAAAGCGATTACGAGCAGAATGTCATGAATGTCATAACATCATTATGACATCGATTCTAATTTCCAACACAACTTTAGCTTCCACATTCGGTGTACTTTTACCATCCTTGTCGGTGGGATTTATCTTCAATCTCTGAATGTCATGACATCTATCAAGACATTTCTAAAGCCTAGTTTTACCAAAATTGATGTCAACTTAAAACACTAACAATAACTATTCCCTCTCCTCGTCTAGAGGACACCATTAATCACAGGGATGGCAAGACCGCATCCCCAGATTCAGAAGATGATGCCGACCAAGATTTCCTCTTGGATGACCAGAAAACCAAGGATCAAGCTGATTACCCCGTCATCTCTCAACCCTCGGCACCACTGGTGATCAACGCGGATCCAACATTAGCTATTATTTTGTCCGCCCTCAATAAAACTAACAGTCTCCTCCTCCAGCAGGGCCAGTGCATCGAGGCTCTAGAAAGGAACTGCCCCCGTCTCCACCTTAGAGACCTAAAGCGGTCATTTCCCGTAGTCCCTCACCAAGAAGACCTTCTCAAAAAGAAGATTATCTCGATCGACATGTTCCGAAGAAGAGGGGACATACCCCACCTCGGAAAAATCGGGGATCTGCCTCGCACAAGAAGACGAAGAACGAATCATATCGCCCCCGTGATCAATCTCTGTCACCCAAATCAAGAAAGGAGAAAGAAGTCTCCCCCCGTCACAAGAGAAACAATCGTTCTTTCTCCTTCTCTCCCGACTGGAGCGATGAAGATGAGCATCGTTGTCCTCTTTGTCGGGCTATCATGGACATTCCTATTCCATTTGGTCTAGAGAAACCTCCCCGGCTCGATTAATACAATGGTACCACCGACCCTGGCGAACATATTGAGAACATCGATGCCTTGCTTGACTATCGAGGAGTTCTTGGGGCCACCAAATGCTGCCTATTCCCTACAACCTTGAGGAAAAGGGCCATGGCATGGTATAAAATCCTGCCCAACAGATCGGTTACATCCTGGAAGCACCTAGGGAGACTATTCTCCAGACACTTCACCGTCTCCCGACACCACCCAAAGTCAGAGGAATCCTTGGAAGCCATCATTTAGGGCAAAGAGGAATCTCTCCGAGCGTATATCGAGAGGTTCAACCAAGAAGCCATCCAAGTCTCGACGACAGACGATATGAAAAAATATATCCTTGAAAGAGGACTACGCCCTCGTAGCGACTTTGCGAAGGCCGTAGGCATCAAAACACCTTCCACATTGGTTGTTTTCCTCTTGAAGGCCCAAGCATACATCCAATACGAGGAAAAGGAAGCCGCAAACTCTGATTGCAACACCCGACATAGGGAGAACGTCAAGAGCTCCAAGAATGAAGAGCCCTCGACATCTCGTCGAGGAGGAGAAAGAAGGAGGGAAGACAAAACCCGCGATTCTAGACATCTCAAGCTAATGGGATTTATCTGGAACCCTCAGACCCAAAGATTATGATATGTTGTAAGGTCAAATGTTGTTCAACTTGGTAATTCTGATGATGAAACAGATGATGAGATTGAAGCTATGTTTGATGAAAAAGGAAATGAAGGTAATGCTGAAGAGATGGAGGAAGATGCTCCTGATGATCAGAGTGACACGACACGAGTGCTTTCTCAGTTGGAACGGATGAACCATCATCACCGTGAAGACTTGGCCCTCCAAAATGAAAGAATCACAAACCTTTCCCAAATTGTCAACCTTCAAGGTGAAAGATTCTCAATGTATGAAGCCACCCAAACTCAGCGGTATAACATATTGCACTGTATGCTTCAGACACATGCCAATAACTTTGCCGCCTTCCAAGCTCAATTCATGCAACATTATCCCTTCCCTCCTGATCAACAACCTCCTAACCCTAATGATCAAAATTAAATTGTTGGCCTCTTAATTCTGCCTGTATTTGCTATTGATTATCATGCTTATGTATTTCGTATCTTAATTTCATGAACGTACTTTGTGTGTGTTTATGCCTTGTATTCCACATGTAATGCACTACATCATGGATGCTTAATTATTATACCTTGAACTCTTTGACACTATGTGTGTTTATTGTGTGCTATAAAATTACCTTTTGTGTGATAAATAACCTCTATTTCGATTTGTGTTACAAATGACCATTTACCTTTCTCTTTTTGATGTTGTCAAAGGGGGAGAATGATACCAAATGTATCTGATTAAGGCTAGAGAAAACGCTAAAGATATGCATAATCCCAGGGGGAGCATAACATTATCATTACTCTACTCTGCTCTTGTATATGTTTGTGTCTTTTATGTAGGTTTTGAGTGAATTGCACAGGTTTTGCCATCATCAAAAAGGGGAGTATGTGAAGGCATAGTTCGTGTTTTTATGATGTCAAAATCTCACAATGTCCCCTTGTATGCCTAAGAGAGATTAAGCCAGAAAAAATGACAGGAAGCTAGAAAAAACATTTGTCATTGTCAATAATTCTCACAGATGCGTCGACGCGTCTTTTCTTCTGGTCAACGTATGTCAAAGCCTCTTGTTATACCCCAAAATTTTCCCTCTTACTTCTCAAGACATTTCACATATCCATACTCAAGGATTTCACAAGGGTTGACCAAATAAACCCTCTCCTAAGCAGTTAACCCAAACTAGGGTTTTGGCCATTCTCAAATCAAGGTGGGCCTCTAACACTTCAAGTGGTCATCATGCCTCATCATATGCTTCAAATAATCTCCATGTCAATTTTCAAGCCTTACAAGTCAAGTTTCCTCAAACAATTACTCAGATGGTTGAAAATCAGTTGTATTGGACAAAAAGTCAATTGTGGTCAACATACAGTCAAACTTCATAATTTTTGGTCAACATCAATATTTTGAAGTAGTATTCATCATTTGATCAAGGGTTGATCATGATTCATCAAGAAAAGTCAAGAATTGATCAAAAGTCAAAGTTTCTAAATTGGACTTTCTTAGACAAAAGTCAACAGAACTTTGACCAGACATAACTTTCACATACTTTATCAAAAAAAATTTCGCCACAGCTCATTTTTAAGAGAATTCAATTCTCTACAACTTCATGTCTCATAAGCTTGGGTAGAAAATGCTTCATTTGGAAGTTATGGATCAAAACATTACAGGTCCTTTTAAAAGTCAACAAAAAGTCAACTTTTTGTAAAGAAGTGTTCATGAGCATGGAAACTCCAATGAAGATGAAACCAAAATGCTGTTTAGAAGACATCTTGAGCTTTCTAAAGAGTCCAAGAACACCCAAAAATGTTTAAAATTGAGCAAGATACACCTTGCACAAGTTCAGCATTTTTGAGGAGGTGCACAAAGAGAAATACTTGACAAAACTAAAAATTTTGCAAATGGCCCTAGCTTTTCTTGTTTCAAACATGTTCCTTAGCTAAATTGGAACCTCCGAGCCCAAGGCCACGAATTTATCTTTTATTTTTTATTTATTTTGGATTTTTAATCATTTAAAAGCCAGTTTAATTAAAATAAAAGATAGAAAATCAAAAATTAATTGCAAGACGGATTTTCTCTCATTCTTGAGGTCCAAGCAAGCCATACAAGCTGTTAATTTCATAATTCAATGATTGGAAAAAGAATTGAATGAGATTTGATCAAAAAAGGCAATATTTGGTTTCATTCCAAATCAAATATTTTCTCATTGATTGGCATATAATTTCTTCATAATTCTTGACCTAATTCACTCTACTATATATACATGATGCATCCAAGGGCACAAGAGAGGAATTTCTGGCCAAAAAGAACTCTACCAAGCATCAAAAAAACCGTGGCATTCAAGCAATTGGCAGCCCTAGTTCCAGTCCAATTCTAAGCATTCCAACACATTCCTGGAGGTCCTCTGAATCGATCCAGATACTCACAAGCCAGCGAAACACCCAGAATCACGAAATCACGATTTCGGTTTGCACATTCTAACTCAAATTCAATTTTTAATTTTCATGCATATTTAACATGTTTTGATTGTTTGTTTGTGTTTAGAATGGAGTTTCAAAACTTTCTGCATAGGTTAATTGATGTTTAGTCACAGGAATCATGACTTGCCATTGTTAGGGTTCGTAGCTCCGAATTAAGGATTTGTGTTCTAGGCAAAATTAGGAGAAACCAGGACCACCATCACACGTAGAGGACGATTTCCAATCGATTGATGTCCTTAAAACTAATTTATTTTGTGTATTATGAATGGTTTGATCTTGCAGGGATGTAGCTACAGAAAATAATCTGTGGGTAAAGGCTTTGGCTACGAACGAAAACCGTAGGTAAAAGCCTGTGAAATAAATTCAAATGGGGAAGAAGACGAAGGCTTTGGCGCGGTTTTGGTTTTCCGAAAACTAATTCGCTCATAATGCTTTTGTTTCATATTACTAACACAAACTGTAGGTTGGTCCAGTGGCAAAGGCAGCGCGCATGTGACACTGAGGTCCTTGGTTCGAACCTTGGCTCCTCACTTTCTTTTTTACAACTTTTCCAAACTAACCAATTTTCTTATTTTCTTCATATTTTTCCTTTTAATTTAATTTCTTTTCAAACAATTTTCTAACGAATAAAAAAATCACTAAAACATATTTTCTTTTTGCATTTAGGTCAGAAAAATGTTTATTTAATTTTTGACATGAAAATTAATATTTTTGCATGCATATTTTAATTAATTGTTAATTAACCATAAAATTGGCTTTTAATTGCTTTTCCTTATTAAAATCAACCCATAAAATTCCCAAAAAAATATTTTACCATCTAATTAAGATTACTAACCTAAAAAAAATTTCCTAACTCAAAAATCTTTTTTACTAACACATTTTCTCTTATGCGAATTTCTTTTCTTTTCCGATTATTATGTATCTGCTTCCAGGTTGTAATAGTTAGGATTAATTTTCTCGCATTTCTTTTTTCCAATATTATGTAACTGCTCATAGGATGTAATATTTTAATTAGGATTTATTTTTTGCACTCCTATAATATGTAACTACCCCAAAGCCATGTAATAGCGTAGGATTTACTTTCCGCACTTTACTTTCCGCAATTTACTTTCCGCACCCATATAAACTGCTAGTAACTAGGCGTGTATGACAAGATAAAAACGAACATAGATCACTTCTAATTTCAAGATAACATATCTGAATTTAACACACTCTCTTCACACATGCACCCCCTAGAGTATTCTCTCTCGTTGCCTTACGAATAAATGGTCAAGTCCCTCGAACGTAGAGGTATCCTAGCACTGTTGCCTACAAACATATCATCATAGTCCCTTTGATACAAAGATCATAGTCCCTCGACGTGGCCTACGAATACATGATCTAGTCCCTTGATTGTTGCCTACGAAAAGTGATGATCGTCCCTTTGAATGTGCTAGGATACTCCTACAAGTTGCCTTCTATGACCATCCGATGTCCCTTTGAATGTCCCTTTTACATCCAACGAATAGGGTTACCTACCAACTAATGGTATGTATAACACTATTCTAAAGGAAAGTAAAACAACACGGAAACGACCGTTCTGAGTAGGTAAATAAGAATTTTAGTTGCTTGCTCCATCAAAACATCTTTTCACACCTTACACTTTTTACAAAGTTAAAACACTTTCCAAAATGAAACATTTCTGAACACTTCGTATACATTCCAACGTGAATCATTACAAAGTCAAAGCGAAATTCCTTTCTAAAACCATTTTCAAACAAACACACAGAAAGCAAATTTTAAAGTGAGCTAAAGCAACTAAGAGCCCGTAGATAACTACGGATGAAAATGGTGCTAATACCTTCCCTTTCCATAACCTTCTCCCTTACTCAGAATCTAACGAAGGTATTTTTCTGTTCTTTTCATCTTCCCTTAATTGGATAAAAGTAAAGTCGGTGGCGACTCTTGCTATCCGCAACATTTGCGAACAAACGCAAAACAATCCAAAGTCAGTTCTCCCATCGTATTACAGAACTGGCGACTCTATTGGGGAGAACTCCCTAAAGAGAGAATACCTTAGGGATTTTAGATCACTTTACTGCTTTTTGTTTGATTTGCTTGCTTTACTCTTAAAGGTTGCTTGGGTATTATACTTATGGGGGATCCTACACCTGGATCCAGGTTTCCTTAGGTAAGTAGCAATAAATCGTCGCGACCGTTAGGCGTATACCGAAACGGTCAACATGATGGCTACGTTAGTGCGACACTTTGGATGTCCTAATGCTCCTCATGCTCAAGTTGAGGAAAGTATTTGGCGTCTGCGTGGTGTCATCAGCACTAACTCAACTTCTAGAACCCTAATTGACCCATCTTGGTCATTACAAGGTAGTGAGATGGCCGGCTTTGGTGCAGACTAAGGTTGGTTGATACTCGATGCTACGCTCATTAAGATCCAACTTTCGGGATGTTTCGGTTGACCGCTTGGTAGTCGTATTGAAATAAAGCCTACGAGAAAGATCAATGATATGAGATTCCTAGAACCCGGTTACTACTATAGGACATGATGAACCCACTCAAACTTTGGTAGGGTAGACACCTATACCTCTTGCAAGCCTTAAACCTAGGGATATTGTGTGATTTGCTTGTGCTTGTTAAACATGACATCATGACATCATAACATTGCATATCATTCTAACTATTTCAAGGACCTAGGAATTTATCTTTGCTTTGTTTTGTAGGGATTATGGTTTCTAGAAAGACTATCCGAATCAACTTCATGGGTGTACCTTCTCAACTCAAAGAATTGGTTTCAGAAATTCCCGATCATGCTCAGTTCATCAAAAGACATGGTTATCTTCTTGACTTGGTTATCTCCGGTTTTGAAAAAGATATGATGCACGTCTTATTCCAGTTCTTCGATCTGAAACACCATTGCTTTACATTCCCAGATTATCAGTTGGTTCCTACCTTGGAAGAGCTCTCTAAGCTACTTGGGGTGCCTATCCTTGATCAGATACCATTCACCGGTTCAGAAAAGGCTCCTAAGTACGAAGACATCACATCAGTATTACATCAAAAACGCTCAGACATTGAAGCTAATTGAGAAACAAGAAGCGGAGTTAAGGGTTTGCTTGCTAAGTTTCTGATAAAGAAGACTCGAGAATTCCTCAAAGCTATGAGTTTCCATGCATTCGAAGACATTGTGGCCTTATGAATCTACGACTTGGTTCTATTTCCTAATCCAGATCAGTTCATAGACGTGAACGCCATCAAGATATTCCTCACTCGTAATCCTGTGCCTACTTTACTTGGAGACATCCTGCATTCTCTCCACACTCGTACCATCAAACGACAAGGAACTCTCATGTGTTGCATACCATTTCTTTCTAGGTGGTTTATTTCGCACCTTCCTTAATCAGTAATGAAGAACGAGCAAAGATTGAAGTGGTCTCAAAGGTTGATGTCATTCTCTCATTCAAACATTCGTTGGTGTCTTTTCTCTCAAAAGGACTTCACATTCATTGAGCATTGTGGGGAATTCCCTAATGCACCACTCCTTGGCATAAGGGGAGGTATCACTTACAACCCTTCTCTAGCTCTACGTCAATTTTGCTATGCTCGAAGAGATGGTCCTCATGATATGCTTCTCCAAGACATTGTGTTCGACTACAACCACGATCTCCAGAACTACCATCGAAGATTTGTGCACGCTTGGGGCATGGTAAAGAAGACTAATACCAAGACTTTGGGACACCAAAACTCAATTCCTTGGGAACCTTACCTCAAATGGGTGCAAGCTCGAGCTCAAAACCTCATGATGCCATTTACACCCGTGTTACTAGTGATTATGGAACATGTTGCTATAGGTGACGAATCATATACCGTTCTCCATCCAGACATGCCTACTGATTTTGAAGACTCGAAGAGATCCTGGATTCAACTAAAAGAAGAAAGGGATACGTTCGAAGCTCAGTGCTATGAAAGCGAGAAGAAGGTACTAGAGTTGACAAAGCTACTTCACGAGGAGCGGAACATCAACGCCTACTTCAACACCGTGAGGAAGCGCCCATGGGAGACTTAGAGCTTTAGGATTTTGTTTTTTTATTTTCCAAACTATCTTTTGTACTTAAAAAAAAAAAAGAAAAAAAAAAAGAAACTAATAAAAGTTTGTTCGTGCTTGTTTAACAAATTTAAATTCCTAAGGTCCTTGAAAACATTGAATTGCATTGCATAAACATCGCATATCATGGCATGACATTTCATAATAGGTACATTGAAGATCGGTTTTCTTATTTACTCGCTATTTATTTTAGCAGAAATGGCTCTTGAACAGACTGTCAAAGATCTCCAGTTTCAGAATGCTCAGTGGAAATGGTCACCAGCTTGGTCCAAGGCCAGGAAGACTTGAAGAAGCTCATCACCAGAAAGAAGAAGGTCATCGGTGTCCTCAACATGGGAAGACGTCATAAGGGTGGACCTAGAGTGGTCAGCCGGTTAGAACTCTCAAACAAGAGCACTGAAACTGATGAAAGTATCAAGAACAATGAAGAAAGCCAACGTGAATCTGAAAACAGAAAAGAAGACTATGAGAACGAGCAGTATTCTCTTGAGGATGACAAATACAAACAACTTGAAGACCGTCTGAATGCGGTGGAAAATCTGAAGATGTCCGGGCTGAATTTTGATGATTTGAGCCTAGTTCCTGGTGTGGTGATTCCCCGCAAGTTCATGGTTTCTACCTTTGCCAAGTATGATGGTGTCTCTTGTCTGAAGTTGCATTTGAAATCTTATGTTCAGAAGATCCATCCTCACACTGATGACAGGAAGCTGTGGATCCATTACTTCCAAGAGAGTTTATCCGGAGCTCAGTTGGAGTGGTATTATCAGCTAGAGAGTACCCACATCCATACCTGGAATGACGTAGCAGATGCTTTCTACAAGCAGTACCAATACAATGCTGAACTGACACCCACTCGCATGCAACTACAGAGCATGTCTATGGGTCGTGATGAGAAATTCAAAGAGTATGCTCAGAAATGGAGAGATCTAGCAGGCAGAGTTCAACCACCCTTGTCCAATAGGGAGTTGGTTTATATGTTTATAGGAACATTGACAAGCCCATTCTTCAATCATCTGATTGGAAACTCTTCAGCCGGATTCACCGAGCTGATATTGACAGGAGAACACATTGAAGCTGGAATCAAGAGCGGAAAGATTCAGGTAGAGTCATCCTCAAATGCTGCGAAGAGATCTTTTGGTAAGAAAGAAGCCAATGCGGTGTATGGTCAGAAAAGCCGTGTCAAAACTGATCGTACTCAATCTGTGGGGGCAGTTGTGATCTCCAATCCTACACCGACGCAACCTCAGCGAGACAACGCGCGTAACCAGAACGCGCCACGAAGATAGTTTACGAAGATCAACATGCCATTGTCGCAAGCATTGCAACACATGTTGAAAGCAGAGCTGATTACCTTGAGGGATCCTCCTCAACACATCAATACTTCCTCTCTGAAGTACAAACCTAATGCTAAGTATGCATATCACTCCAATAGCCTAGGGCATGACATCGACGACTGTTGGGCTCTGAAGAAAAAGATCCAAGACATGATTGAAGCTAAGGAAATTGAGTTTGATCCTCCTGTTGAAACTCCGAATGTGATCAATGCGCCAATGCCTAACCACGACAAAAGTTCCAATGCTATTGACAAGAACTCTTTTGTTTTTGATGTGAACGACTTGACTATTCCTCAAGACTGCAAGTGTCAACCTGTGATGCCCGAGAATTACCGTTGGTGCCCATCTGCACCTGATGGATGTGCTTGGTTGAGAAGACGTATTCAATGCATGATGGACAACCGAGAAGTGCTATTCCTAAAACCGTCACCTGTGGAGAATCTGTGTGAAGACATGTCTAAGAATCTGAAGATCGAAGATGTGAGCGAAGTCGTACCAGAAGTCTGGGATACCTTGGGGCAGCCAAGTGGAAAGTTTGATTACATGGTGAAGTATACTGTTCCTGAAAGCTACAAGATTCCTATCGAAGATGTCAAGGGAATTGGATGGGGAGACGATTTCCCAGAAGACTATGCTGATGTAAACACAATAAGGATCTCCTCTGCCGATCCTACACCTAGAGTGGCACCTCTCATCATTACTTCTCCCAGACCAGTTCCATACTCCTCCGACAAAGCTATACCGTGGAACTATGGAGCTGAAGTTTACTATCATGGCGTCAAGCAAGACCCTTTGGCCATTGAAGACATTACAGTTGAAGCTACCATTCCTGACATTGACAACATAACCGGATCAAGCAAGGTAACCAGAACTGGAAGAGTATTTTCTCCAGAGATCTCTCCTCCAAAAGACACTATGACTCCAACTCACATTCCAGCTATCGAACCAACTCCCGAAGCTAGAGGGAAAGAACCAGTAACTCATCCTGCTCAGACAGAAGTACTAAAGGAAGTTTCTGAAGATACCTCCAAATAAGAAATGGAGGAAATTCTAAAGATCATCAAGAAGAGTGACTACAATGTTGTGGAATAATTGGGACAAACTTCGTCCAAGATATCCATGTTAGATCTGCTATTGTGCTCTAAGGCCCATGCTAAAGCCTTGGTGAAGTTTCTGAAGAATGCTCACATAGCGTAAGACACTACTACTAATCAGTTTGAAGTTTGTATTGCTAGCCTGGATGCCAACAACGGTCTAGGCTTCTCTGATGCTGATTTGACTTCTGCTGGAAGGAAACACAACAAAGCCTTGCACATCTCTGTTGAATGCAAGGGCATTACCTTGTCTCATGTTTTGGTAGATATCGGTTCTGCTCTGAATATCCTACCAAAGAGTGCTTTCGAATGACTCGGTGTTGAAGGATTGGTCTTGAAGCCCAGTGACATAATTGTAAGAGCTTTTGATGGTTCTAAACGAACAATACTTGGAGAACTCATTCTTCCAGTTAAAGTCGGTTCCCAGACTTTCGACTCCACTTTCTTTGTCATGGAAATCCATCCAGCTTACTCTTGCCTACTTGGACGCCCTTGGATACATGGGGCATGCGCTATTACCTCTACCCTACATCAGAAGCTGAAGTACCCAGTGAAAGGGAAGGTTGTTACAGTATGCGGTGAAGAAGAGTACATGGTAAGCCATCTGCAGTCATTCCGATACCTCGAAATGGAAGGTGAATTCTTCGAAACTCCCTGTCAAGCTTTCAAAACAGTTCCAAGAGTCATGCCTGTTGAATCTTCAATCACTCCTGAAATTGCTAAAGTTCCGCCCAGGATGGCCTCGCTGAAAGATGCTCAAGTTGCAGTTGAAGAAGGAAGTAGTACTGTTTGGGGTCAGCTCCCTGATCTTCCTTTCAAATCTAACAAGACTGGTTTAGGCTTCACCACCAAAGGTTAGAAGATGATACGCCGCGAACGTGCCGACAAACTTCTCGTCCGCATCAGCAAGGATGGAGTCCATGCTATAGAAGAAGATGACAGCGACTTCGACATCAGCAACTGGATCTTCCCAACTCCCGACAACAGACTCAACAATTGGAAGACCGGAGACGTCACACCAATCTCCTTTAGACAGGAGTAGTTGCTTTTGTTTTCTGTTATGCTTTTCGTTTTCTACGCCTTGAACAATAAACTTTAAAGCCTAATGCCTTGCCCGGGGAATCACGGCTCGTTTGTGAGGGTTATTATTTGTCATTTGCATATTTTTATTCAATAAAATCATTGGACTTTTTGCATTTAAGTGTTGTTTTCGTTCTTTTCTTTTACGTTACTACCCCTTCAAAAGCTATGTGCTCTTACACACACCCACGTGATACACTGCAGATTCACTCCGAATCTCGTTGATAACATCTTTGCTATTGCTAAATATGACTTCGATAATCCGAACTACCAAGCCGAAGACGAAGGTGAGGAAGATTGTGAAGTGCCAGGAGAACTTGTCAGACTGCTACAGCAAGAAGAACAAGTCATACAGCCACACGAAGAGCCAGTCGAGGTTGTGAATCTAGGTACTGACGAAGACAGAAAAGAAATCAAGATAGGAGCAGGTCTTGAGAACAGTGTCAAGGAGAGATTGGTCCAGATGCTACGAGACTATATCGAGGTTTTTGCTTGGTCATACGAAGACATGCCAGGTCTAGACATTGACATTGTGGTACACTGGTGACCGACGAAAGAAGGTTTTCTCCCTGTGAAACAGAAGGTCCGTCGTATGCGTCCTGAGATGTCAGAGAAAATCAAAGTCGAAGTCATGAAGCAGTTCAATGCCGGTTTCTTAGCCGTTACTTCTTATCCACAGTGGGTTGCGAATGTGGTACCTGTACCTAAGAAAGATGGTAAAGTACGAATGTGTGTGGATTATAGAGATTTGAACAGAGCGAGTCCGAAAGACGATTTCCCACTGCCTCATATTGATGTTCTAGTCGACAACACCATTTAACATAAGGTTTTCTCCTTCATGGATGGTTTCTCTAGTTACAATCAAATCAAAGTGGCTCCTGAAGACATGGAGAAGACTACTTTCGTTACACAGTGGGGCACATTCTGCTACAAGGTCATGTCGTTTGGCTTGAAGAATGCTGGCGCCACTTATCAGCGTGCCATGGTGGCATTATTTCATGACATGGTTCATCACGAAATAGAGGTCTACGTCAACGACATGATAGCTCGATCACAGACTAAAGAAGAACATCTCGATCATTTGCGGAAATTGTTTGATAGACTGAAGAAGTACAGACTAAGACTTAATCCCAACAAGTGTACTTTTGGAGTCAGATTCGGTAAACTCCTGGGGTTTGTTGTCAGTGGTAAAGGTATTGAAGTTGACCCTGCCAAGGTTAAAGCTATTCAAGAAATGCCAACGCCCCGCACCGAGAAAGAAGTCAGAGGTTTCTTAGGACGATTGAACTACATTGCCAGATTCATTGCACATCTCACTGCTACTTGTGAGCCAATCTTCAAATTGCTGAAGAAAGATCAAGTAGTGGAATGGAACGGCGATTTCCAGATCGCTTTTGAAAAAATCAAGGAGTACCTACAAAATCCTCCTATTCTGATGCCGCCCACCGAAGGAAGACCTCTTATCATGTACTTGACAGTATTAGAGAACTCAATGGGGTGTGTGTTGGGGCAACATGATGAGTCTGGTCGAAAAGAGTATGCAATATACTACCTAAGCAAAAATTTTACCGACTGTGAAACAAGATACTCACAGCTCGAGAAAACTTGCAACGCATTGGCTTGGGCTGCTCGCCGACTAAGACAATATATGTTGACTCACACTACCTTGTTGATCTCCAAGATGGATCCGATAAAATACATATTCGAGAAACCTGCTCTCTCCGAAAGAATAGCAAGATGGAAAATGATCTTGACTAAATACGACATCTAGTATACTACTCAGAAGGAGATCAAAGGAAGTGTAGTAGCCGATCATTTGACTCATTAAGCCGTAGATGACTATCAGTCTATGCAGTTCGAGTTTCCAGACGAAGATGTTTTGTTAGTTACTAATTGCGAAGAACCAGGATCAGACGAAGGACCCGAACCAGGATCCCGATGGACCATGGTCTTTGATGGAGCCTCAAATGCACTTGGCAATGGCATTGGCGCCATCATTACATCTCCTACAGGCGAACACACGCCTTTCACTGCCAGATTATGTTTTAACTGCACCAACAACATGGCCGAATACGAAGCGTGCATCATGGGTATTAAAGCTGTTATTGACCTAAGAATCAAATTCTTACAAGTATATGGAGACTCAGCTTTGGTGATCAGTCAGATTAAAGGCAAGTGGGATACGAAGCATCCGAATCTCATTTCGTATCGGGATCTTGTTTTGAGTCTGATCCCTTACTTCGAAGAGATCACCTTCGATCATATTCCACGAGAAGAGAATCAGTTGGCAGACGCATTAGCTACCATGTCATCTATGTTCAAGGTCAGATGGAACAACGAAGCTCCCCAGATCATCATCGAAAAGTTTGACGAACTAGCATATTGTTGTGAACTTGATACAAAGGAGAAACCTTTGTTCTACAAAGTGAAGAGGTATCTTGAGACTCATGAATATCCCGCAGGGGCATCTGTCAATGACAAGAAGTTAAGAAGATTCGCATCCAAATTCTTTCTCAGCAACGACAACTTATACAAGCGCAATCACGATTTGTGCTTACTCCGCTGTGTGGATCAGAAAACTGCAGAACGTATCATGGAAGAAGTACACGAAGGCGCATTCGGTACCCACTCCAGTGGACATGCAATGGCTAAGAAGATTCTGAGAACAGATTACTATTGGTCCACCATGGAAGCTGATTGTCACCGCTACGCTCGATCTTGTCACAAATGACAGATATACGCAGACAAAGTGCATGTGCCTCCAGTACCGCTGAATATTCTGACCGCTCCTTGGCCTTTCGCAATGTGGGGCATTGACATGATCGGAGAAATCAAACCTACTGCCTCCAACGGACATCGTTTCATCCTTGTGGCAATTGACTATTTCACCAAGTGGGTAGAAGCAGCCTCGTTCGCATATGTTACCAAGAATGTTGTGGCTCGATTCATCAACCATAATCTTATCTGTCAGTACGGCACTCCCGAAAGGATTATCACAGATAACGGTACCAACCTCAACAAAAAAATGATCACCGAACTCTGCACGCAGTTCAAGATCAAGCATCACAATCTTCTCCATATCGGTCTAAGATGAATGGTGCAGTGGAAGCCGCCAACAAAAATATCAAGAAGATCCTACAGAAGATGACAGTGACTTACAAAGATTGGCACGAGATGTTGCCATTTGCTCTCCATGGTTACCGCACTACAGTACGAACATCCATAGGGGCAACTCCCTTCTCTCTCGTATACGGTATGGACGCAGTCCTACCAATCGAGGTTCAGGTACCCTCAACCAGAGTCCTCTAGGACGCAGAGCTAGGCGAAGACGAATGGATCCAGACCCGCCTCGATCAGATCAACTTGATCGACGAAAAATGACTTGCATCCATCTGCCATGGACAGATTTACCAGAAGCGAACGATCAGAGCATTCAACAAGAAAGTCAAGCACCGAGCCTACCGAGTCGATGATTTAGTAGTCAAGCGCATCATTCTTCCACAAGGTGATCCCAGGGGCAAATGGACTCCCAATTACGAGGGACCATTTGTAGTCAAAATAGTATTTTCCGGCGGAGCTATGATACTTAGCACCATGGATGGCGAAGACTTCACACACCCTGTGAACGCAGACATAGTCAAAAAAATACTACGAATGAACGAGACCCGCTAGGTCGACCGACCTAGGAAAAAATAAGGGCATCCTGGCGAGCCAAAGAGGTTCGGGAAAAAGTTAAGGATATATACAAAAAATGTACACCCAGCAAGTCGAAAACCTGCAAAGGCGGCTTGGGCAAAAAAGGGTATCCCGGTAGACTAAAAACCCGAAAGGGCGGTCTAGGCAAAAGTTATGGATTTAAGCGTACGACTATGTCTCGTCCAGATCACCTACTTACAACATTCAAGATTCAAAAGGCGAAAATCGATACACTCACTTTCTACTGACAGCAAGGAGATGAGATAGTCGAAATATATGATTACTAGCATAGTTGAAACTCGACGAGATTACTTCCGCATAGCTTTCTACTTTCATTGTATACAAACTGCTTGGCCACACGCCACCTTTCAGAATTAATGCAAATTCTTTCTTTTACAGTGTTCATTATTGTTGTTTTTTGCATAAAGTCCAATGATTGCTTTGAATGATTATATGCATTTTACAATAAACATCTGTTCACAAACATACGAAAAGCGAACGGACGAAATTAATTACTACAGATTCTAGGAATTGAGATGATGACTAAAAGTCACCAATGCATTCCCCGCAGGTTACTTTCACAAGAGTACAATCCCCACAGAGCCATCAAACCTTCTTCGACGAAGTATTAATCTCTTCCCGCTAGTGTTCCAACACTTCAAGCTTTATCACGTTAGTCCCCGAGCAGTGGTCTTAATCAGCTTCACCTTGTTACATTAGTCTCCGAGCAGTAATAGTTCATCTCGTATACGCAGAGATATTTATCCCCAGCAGAATGTCTCCAAATGATTATCATTCCTCGGCAGCAGCAGTATCCAGACTCGAAACTTGGTCAGATAGTGCATCGGAGGAAACCTACGTCTCTTTTATTCCCTAGTCAGAGGATTTTTTTGAGCCTCATCGGCTTTACGTCCCCCTTCAGCATTGCCACAATACATCAATCTCCAAGCAGTATTCAGATACTCCCTAGCAAGATCTGCGCACCAGATCCCCAGCGGAGTACCTCCCAGCTTTTAGTATTTCCAATAACATTAATATCTAGGCTCGAAACTTGGTCAGATAATGCATCGGAGGATTAATACCCGAAACAAGACGGAGAACCCAATCTGAAAGACCGTACAAATCTTTTCCAAATGGAAGGTCCAGGATTAATACCTGAAACAAGACGGGGAACCCAATCCGAAAGACCACACAAATTTGTCTTCCGACAACAGGTCAAAGATTAATACCCGAAACAAGACGGGGAACCCAATCTGAAAGACCATACAAATCTTTTCCAAATAGAAGGTCGAAGATTAATACCCGAAACAAGACGGGGAACCCTATCTGAAAGACCATACAAGTTGTCTTCCGGCAACATGCATTGGATCAACACTCGAAGCAAGACGGGAAAGTTATCCACATTCTGCCAACTATCTACCTCAGAATATCCAGGACGAAGGTTTATTCTGACTCTCTCTTATTATCAACAGCAACTACAGAGTCTAGCGTACGACTCATTTTCCCCGGATGGCATCTTAAGACCATCTCCGACAATTTGTTGACATCTCTCTACCTTTAGAATGTTGCATATTTGGTTAAAATCAATACATACCATTAGTTTCATTCAAAGGCGGGCGTGAAGTCTAACGTACGACTCAACATCATTATATTCGGATGGCATCTTAAGCCCATCTCGTGCTTTCTTCTTATTTTCAAGAATACCTACAGAGTCTAACGAGCGGCTCATTCCCCAGCATCATTCTCTCCTGATGGCATGTTAAGCCCATCTCCAATGTTTCTCCTACTCAAACGACATTCACGAGTCTAGCATATGATTTTCTCTCCAGCAACAGTTTCTCCAAATGGAATCTGTAAGCCCATTCCAGCGCATCATCAACCAACAACGAGTGCAAATTTTCAGGTGTACTTGAGTGTCCAATCATCTTCTACCTTCAGGTCACGAAAGGCAAGCATGCCAATCTAACCCTTCCATTATAAGAAGATTGAACAGGGGCAACTGTTATACCCTAAAATTTTTCCTCTTACTTCTTAAGACATTTCACATATCCATACTCAAGGATTTCACAAGGGTTGACCAGACAAACCCTCTCCTAAACAGTTAACTCAAACTAGGGTTTTGGCCATTCTCAAATCAAGGTGGGCCTCTAATATTTCAAGTGGTCATCTTGCCTCATCATATGCTTCAAATAATCTCCGTGTCAATTTTCAAGCCTTACAAGTCAAGTTTCCTCAGACAATTGCTCAGATGGTTGAAAATCAGTTGTATTGGACAAAAAGTCAACTGTGGTCAACATACAGTCAAACTTCATAATTTTTGGTCAACATCAATCATTTGAAGTAGTATTCATCATTTGATCAAGGGTTGATCATGATTCATCAAGAAAAGTCAAGAATTGATCAAAAGTCAAAGTTTCTAAATTGGGCTTTCTTAGACAAAAGTCAACAGAACTTTGACCAGGCATAACTTTCACATACTTTATTAGAAATTTTTTCACCACAGCTCATTTTGAAGAGAATTCAATTCTCTACAACTTCATGTCTCACAAGCTTGGGTAGAAAATGCTTCATTTGGAAGTTATGCATCAAAACATTACAGGTCCTTTTAAAAGTCAACAAAAAGTCAACTTTTGTAAAGAAGTGTTCATGAGCATGGAAACTCAAATGACGATGAAACCAAAAAGGATGTTTAGAAGACATCTTGAGCTTTCTAAAAAGTCCAAGAACACCCAAAAATGTTAAAATTTGAGCAAGATACACCTTACACAAGTGGAGCATTTTTGAGGAGGTGCACAAAGAGAAATACTTGACAAAACCAAAATTTTTGCAAATGGGCCTAGCTTTTCTTGGTTCAAACATGTTCCTTAGCTGAATTGGAACATCCAAGCCCAATGCCACGAATTTATCTTTTATTTTTTATTTATTTTGGATTTTTAATCATTTAAAAGCTAATTTAATTAAAATAAAAGATAGGAAATTAAAAATTAATTGCAAGATGGATTTTCTCTCATTCTTGAGGTCCAAGCAAGCCATACAAGCTGTCAATTTCGAAATTCATTGATTGGAAAAGGAATTGAATGAGATTTGATCAAAAAAGGCAATATTTGGTTTCATTCCAAATCAAATATTTTCTCATTGATTGACATATAATTTCTTCATAATTCTTGACCTAATTCACTCAACTATATATACATGATGCATCCACAAGCACAAGAGAGGAATTTATGGTCAAAAAGAACCCTACCAAGCATCAAAAAAACTGTGGCATTCAAGCAATTGGCAGCCCTAGTTCCAGTCCAATTCAATCAATTCTAAGCATTCCAACACATTCCTGGAGGTCCTCTGAATCGATCCAGATACTCACAAGCCAGCCAAACACCCAGAATCAGGAAATCACGATTTCGGTTTGCACATTCTAACTCAAATTCGATTTTTGATTTTCATGCATATTTAACATGTTTTGATTGTTTGTTTGTGTTTAGAATGGAATTTCGAAACTTTTTGCATAGGTTAATTGAAGTTTAGTCACAGGAATCATGACTTGCCATTGCTAGGGTTCGTAGCTTTGAATTAGGGGTTTGTGTTCTAGGAAAAATTAGGAGAAACCAGGACCACCATCACACTCAGAGGATGATTTCCAATCGATTGATGTCCTTAAAACTAATTTATTTTGTGTATTATGAATGGTTTGATCTTGCAGGGATGTAGCTACGGAAAATAATTTGTGGGTAAAGGCTTTGGCTACGGACGAAAACCGTAGGTAAAAGCCTGTGAAATAAATTCAAATGAGGAAGAAGACGAAGGCTTTGGCGCGATTTTGGTTTTCAGAAAACTAATTCGCTCATAATGCTTTTGTTTCATATTACTAACACAAACTGCAGGTTGGTCCAGTGGTAAAGGCAGCGCGCATGTGGCACTAAGGTCCTTGGTTCGAACCTTGGCTCCTCACTTTCTTTTTTACAACTTTTCCAAACTAACCAATTTTCTTATTTTCTTCATATTTTTTCTTTTAATTTAATTTCTTTTCAAACAATTTTCTAATGAATCAAAAAAATCACTAAAAAATATTTTCTTTTTGCATTTAGGTCAGAAAAATATTTATTTAATTTTTTACATGAAAATTAATATTTTTGCATGCATATTTTAATTAATTGTTAATTAACCATAAAATTGGCTTTTAATTGCTTTTCCTTATTAAAATCAACCCATAAAATTCCCAAAAAATTATTTTATCATCTAATTAGGATTACTAACCTAAAAACTTTTTCCTAACTCAAAAATCTATTTTACTAACACATTTTCTCTTATACGAATTTCTTTTCTTTTCCGATTATTATGTATCTGCTTCCAGGTTGTAATAATTATGATTAATTTTCTCGAATTTCTTTTTTCCAATATTATATAACTGCTCATGGGATGTAATAGTTTAATTAAGATTTACTTTCCGCACTCCTATATTATGTAACTGCCCCAAAGCCATGTAATAGTGTAGGATTTACTTTCTGCAATTTACTTTCCGCACCCATATAAACTGCTAGTAACTAGGCGTGTATGACAAGATAAAAACGAACATAGATCACTTCTAATTTCAAGATAACATATCTAAATTTAACACACTCTCTTCACACATGCACCCCCTAGAGTATTCTCTCTTGTTGCCTTACGAATAAATGGTCAAGTCCCTCAAACGTAAAGGTATCCTAGCATCGTTGCCTACAAACATATCATCATAGTCCATTTGATTCAAAGATCATAGTCCCTCGACGTGGCCTACGAATACATGATCTAGTCCCTCGATTGTTGCCTACGAAAAGTGATGATCGTCCATTCGAATGTGCTAGGATACTCCTACAAGTTGCCTTCTATGACCATCCGATGTCCTTTCGAATGTCCCTTTTACATCCAACGAATAGGGTTACCTACCAACTAATGGTATGGATAACATTATTCTAAAGGAAAGTAAAACAACATGGAAACGACCGTTCTGAGTAGGTAAATAAGACTTTTAGTTGCTTGCTCCATCAAAACATCTTTTCACACCTCACACTTTTTACAAAGTTAAAACACTTTCCAAAATAAAACATTTCCGAACACTTCGCATACATTCCAACGTGAATCATTACGAAGTCAAAGCGAAATGCCTTTCTAAAACCATTTTCAAACACACACAGAAAGCAAATTTTAAAGTGAGCTAAAGCAACTAAGAGCCCGTAGATAACTACGGATGGAAAGGGTGCTAATACCTTCCGTTTCCATAACCTTCTCCCTTACTCAGAATCTAACGAAGGTCTTTTTCTGTTCTTTTCACCTTTCCTTAATTGGATAAAAGAAAAGTCGGTGGCGACTCTTGCTATCCGCAACATTTGCGAACAAACGCAAAACAATCCAAAGTCAGTTCTCCCACCGTATTACACCTCTCTCTTGATGTTATGTGTTGACCCTATGGTCGACGCACAAACAAATATCAACTGGGAGCCAATTTTGAAAATTATGCATCGACGCATCTGTCATACCCCAAAATTTTCCCTCCTACTTCTCAAGACATTTCATATATCCATTCTCCAGGATTTCACAAGGGTTGACCAAACAAACCCTCTCCTAAGCAATCAACCCAAACTAGGGTTTGGCTATTCTCAGATCAAGGTGGTTTCCAACATCTCCAATGGTCATCATGCCTCATCACATGCTTCAAAGAATCTCCATGACAAGTTTCAAGCCTTACAAGTCAAGTTTCCTCAGACAATTGCTTAGATGGTTGAAAATCAGTTGTATTGGACAAAAAGTCAATTGTGGTCAACATACAGTCAAACTTCATGATTTTTGGTCAACATCCATATTTTGAAGTGATATTCATCATTTGATCAAGGGTTGATCATGATTCATCAAGAAAACTCAAGATTTGATTAAAAGTCAAACTTTCCAAATTAGGGTTTTTGAAGAAAAAGTCAACAGAACTTTGACCAGGCAAAACTTTCTCATACTTTATCAGAATTTTTTCCACCACCTCTCATTTTGAAGAGAATTCAATTCTCTACAACGTCATGTCTGACAAGCATGGTCAGAAAATGCTTAATTTTGAAGATATGGATCAAAACATTACAAGTCCTTTTCAAAGTCAACAAAAAGTCAACTTTTTGTAAAGAAGTGTTATTGAGCATGGAAACTCCAATTGAGATGAAACAAAAGAGGTTGTTTAGATGACATCTAGAGCTTTCTAAAAAGTCCAAGAACAACCAAAAATGTTAAAAATTGAGCAAGATACACCTTGCACAAGTTGGGCATTTTTGAAGAGGTGCACAAAGAGAAATACTTGTCAAAATCCAAAATTTTGCAAATGGGCTTAACTTTTCTTGGTTCAAACTTGTTCCTCAGCTAATTTGGAACCTCCAAGCCCAAGGCCACGAATTTTATCTTTTATTTTCTATTTATTTTGGATTTTAATCATTTAAAAGCCAATTAAATTAAAATAAAAGGTAGAAAATCAAAATTAAATGCAAATTGGATTTTTCTCTCATTCTTGAGGTCCAAGCAATCCACACAAGCTGGAAAATTCGAAATTGGCATTGATTGACAAGAGAATTGATTGAAATTTGATCAAAAACGCAATATTTGGTTTTATACCAAATCAAATATTTTCTCATTGATTGATACATTATTTCTTCATGATTCTTGACCTAAATCCATCCACTATATATACACAATGCATACACATGAATAAAAGACGAAAATTCTGCCTCTAAGAACCCTTACCAACTTCAAAGAAAACTTGTATTTCAAGTAACTTGCAACCCTAGTTTCAGGTGGTTTCAATCGATTCTAAGCATTCCAATACATTCCTGGAGGTCCCCTGAATCGATCCAGATACTCACAAGCCACCCAAACATCCAGAATCACGAATTCCAGATTTCGGATTGTTCATTCTAACTCAATTTCGATTTTTGATTTCCATGCATATTTAACATGTTTTGATGTTTGGTTTGTGTTTAGAATGGAGTTTCGAAGTTATCTGCATCGTTTAATTGTGTTTTGAGTACAGGAATCACGAGATGCCATGGTTAGGGTTCGTAGCTCCGTTTTAGGGCTTTGCGTTCTAGGCAAAATTGGACAAAACTAAGACCATCATCGTGTTTAGAACGATGTTTCCAATCGAACCATGTACTCATAACGCATTTATATTGCTTGTGTGTGATTTTGGAATTTTGCAGGGGCTTTAGCGTCGAACCAGGCCGACGCTATCCGTTCAAAAATTCAAACGAAGAAGATGAAGATCTTCGCGCGTGTTTTGGATTTCCAGAAATCAATTTCGTTTAAAATGTTTTCGTTTCATTTAACTAACACAATATGCAGGATGGCCTAGTGGTAACAGCGTGCACGTGTGAAAGGAAGGTCAGGGGTTCGATCCCTGGCTTTGCAACTTTATTTTTACCACTTTTCCAAACTAACTCTTTTTCTTTATTTTCTTAATATTTTCTATTTCATTTATTTTCTCTTTAAATAATTTTCTCATGCATTTAAAAATCACCAAAAATATTTTCCTTTTGCATTTTAATTAGAAAAATGTTTATTTAATTTTTGACATTAAAATTAATATTTTTGCATGCATATTTTAATGAATTGTTAATTAATCATTAAATTAACTTTTAATTGCTTTTCCTTATCAAAAACGATCCAGAAAATTCCCAAAAAATTATTCTATCATCTAATTATCATTACTAACCCAAAAACATTTTTTTTCATTCAAAATTTTCTCTTACTAACGTATTTTTTCCTCTTATGTGAATTTCTTATATTTTCTGATTATTATGTATCTGCTTACAGGTTGTAATAGTTGGGATTTATTTTCTCGCATTCTTTTCCAATATTATGTAACTGCTCATGGGATGTAATAGTTTAATTAGGATCTTTACTTTCCGCACTCCTATTATGTAACTGCCTCAAAGCCATGTAATAGCGTAGGATTTACTTTCCGCAATTTACTTTCCGCACCCTATAAACTGTTAGTAACTAGGCGTGTATGGCAAGATAAAAATGAACATAGATCACTTCTAATTCCAAGATAAAATATCTGAACTTAACACACTCTTTTCACACATGCACCCCTTAGGGTAATTCTCTCTCGTTGCCTTTCGAATAAATGGTCAAGTCCCTCGAACGTAGAGGTATCCTAGCACTCTTGCCTACAAACATATCATCATAGTCCCTTCGAATAAAAGATCATGAGTCCCTCGACGTGGCCTACGAAAACATGATCTCGTCCCTCGATTGTTGCCTACGAAAAGTGATGATCGTCCCTTCGAATGTGCTTGGATACTCCTACAAGTTGCCTTCTATGACCATCCAATGTCCCTTTCGAATGTCCCTCTTACATCCAACGAATAGGGTTACCTACCAACTAATGGTATGGATAGCACTATTCTAAAGGAACGTAAAACAACACGAAAACGACCATTCTGAGTAGGTAATAAGACTTTTAGTTGCTTGCTCTATCAAAATACTTTTCACACCTCACACTTTTGTCAAAGTTCAAGCTCTTTTCAAAACAAAACATTTCCGAACACTTTGTATACATTCCTACATGAATCATTACAAAGTCAAAGCGAAATGCCTTTTTCAAAATATTTTTGTCAAACACACAGAAAACACTTTTAAAAATGAGCTAGAAGCAACTAAGAGCCCGTAGACAACTACGGATGGAAAGGGGTGCTAATACCTTCCCTTTTCATAACCTTCTCCCTTACTCAGAATCTAACGAAGGTCTTTTTCTGTTCTTTTCACCTTCCCTTAATTGGATAAAAGAAAAGTCGTGGCGACTCTTGTTATCCGCAACATATGCGATAAAAAGCAAAACAAATCTCAAAGTCAGTTCTCCCACCGTATTACAACATCCTACCTATTGCAGTCGACGCATTCAACTTAGACATCTCATCTCACAGGCTCTGGAAGTTACGCGTCGAACCTCCCTCCTGGAGCGGTCGATGCATCCCTGATGTACTGCAATTTTATTCTAATTCTTCTACCTTGTTTTTATTTTATTTTTAACTAACACATATAAATAGTGGATTATTTCTTTTTGAGCATTAACAAGAATAGCGTGAACGATACACATTGAGAGCACTTCATCTTCATCATTTCTTCTCCAAATTCAACACCTTCACATAATCAAAGTGTTGAATCAAGAATCAAGCATTGGTGACAACATCTGATTTGAAGAACAAAGTCAGAATTGAGTTGTGTTTTGTGGGCTCTTTCTTGAATAAAACCATTAGGGTTTTGTCCTCCTAGATCCGAATCGATGCGAGGTTTTTGTTACAGATCTTTGCTTTAATGGATTCAACCGAGTGAAAGGGTCGAAGAGCGGTGGTTTCGCTCGATCAAGTAACAGTAGCCGAAGGATCGTGAAGGAAGATTTGGGGTCGATCTTGTTAGTTCAATATCATCCGAGAGAAAGAAATTGTGCAGCAAATTGGTTGTAATTTCAAGTATCGTTAGTTGGAGGTGTGCTCGAAGAGATCGACACTTGGTTTGGCTCGAACTAAGGATCGTGAAGAAGATAGATTCATCACCATCGGTAGAACCTTGTGAATTGAGAACTATTTCTTCCCTTGTTACAATTTACAATTTTATAAAAACTTACTCAATTCTAGATTCTAGAATTGGGGGCAGACGTACCCTCTACGAGGACGATAAAGGGAATTTCCTTAACAAATTCATGTGTCCTTATTCGCATTTTACTTTCGATATTCGATTTGTATAATTCATGAGAGCCAAATTATCAAACATGTATAAACTGAATTTGTGGTGTGTCTAGCTCTAACATACACTTTGGTAACAATCCATTTGATTGTTACTTGACAAAATTCGACAACACAAATTAGTAAATACAACACTTGTGAATTTCGCTCAAAGGTGTTTGATAAATTACCTCATTCACAAATTATTCATTGTGTAACACCCCTTCTAAATACCCGCGTTTTATAGAATTAAATAATCAGAGTTAATCCACAATTAAGAGGCGTCACAATTTAAATCATAAAAATTTGACCAAACAGCGTCATGCTTTCACTGAAGAATATTCATCAATTAAATCATACTCAAAATTATGTTTATCAGCGGAAATGAAACATAATTAAATCCCGAATACACCACTCATTATTCGGGATAATAAATTAACATGATTCAAAACTATTTAAAATATCCATTAAGGATTCCAAACAATCGTTTCCCCAGTGTTACATCTACCAGAGCACGACACTGACACGCGGACTAAACTCGAATCTAAAGCTATCCTCACCAACTCCAAGCAGCTAATCACTTCGGATCTGAAATTGTTAAAGTAAGGGTGAGATTTCAATTCAATATAATATGTATTATGCGTTCTTAGATCCAACAGAATAATCGAATATCTTAGTTCATCAACCGAACACAAGATCATAAACAATACAGAAAACAGTTCACACAATGATCACGTATATATATCAAACAATGGCAATTGCAACACTGGAAACCATCCTAACATGTTACAATTCCATATGCAATGCAGACTCTATGCATGTGGTACCAATACGTGAACCGCGTTCACCCACTGCTCCGTTTACTCGTGGAAAGACAGTGTAATCCATGATTCACCCACCACCATTGGGTCAAGAATCTAGCCTCACTACCTCCAACCCGGTAAGTCTATTGGCTCTGCAAGCTCACTTCCGCACAATGGGAATGAACCAATTAACAAATGTATATGCATGCAATCATAAAAGCATGCCACATTATTCCACTGATCATAATATCAATACATTTCACACAATGCCCATTCATCAACATATCACATTCAAATCATAATGAATATCAAATATAGCATGGTATGTATTAGCTTTCATCCGGTAACACTGACCATTCGTATTTATTACCCATCATCTGTAATTCAATCCATACTTTCAAAAATCGGGAACTCGGCTCTTTTAAAATAATTTTTGAGAAAATAATATTTTTCCTTTCCAAGAGGTAGAATTTTAAATTTAAGAAATAACGCCGAAAACGGCACTCGAATCGGAGTCACGGTTTAGAAAATATGAATTTTTGAAGTTTTAGAAATTTTGGAATAATTGGTAACTTCCTCACGGGAGAACCCGTTCCCACAATCTTTGAAAACACGCTCTGGAAAATTGTATGGGAACCCCTCCCCAGGAACCGGTTCCGTGTTTTAAATTGAGTCCCCCGATTTTTGTATGGGAACCGGTTCCTCCCACAGGAACCGGTTCCATGTACAAAAATCCCATTTTGAATTTAACATGGAACCGGTTCCTTCCACGGGAACCGATTTCACAACTGTATGAAAAATTTGATATTTTGACAGCTTTATGCATCCATAACCATTTCCAAACTCTCAAACACGAATTGCAATATTGGGAACACTAATCTAAAGCCATTTTACGCCATTTTAACATCAAACAACATAATTTACACATTCCTATCAGTCATCTAACACACTACTGATCAATTCTTCCCTATACTGACACAACTTAGGGTTTCATGCTATAAACCTATAATTCCATTTCCTAACATACCCAATCATCCCGTTGGTTCCCCAAAACCCATAAGACATATTAACCAAACAAAATCACCCCTTACCTCGCGATGATTCTTCGGTTTCTCTCGGCGTCGGCTTTTCCTCTCTTCTCTTCTTTCTCCAACTCTACGTGAAATGATTTCTCCAAAACCTTCTCTTTTTTCCTTTCTTTTCCTTTTATATTTCCTTTTAATATTATTATAAAATAATTAATCAATACCTAGTAATTAGTAGAGTGATTTACTCTCACACCCACCATTTACTCTGCACACCTCCAGGCCTTTCCTCATTAAATGATCCAATTAATCCAGATGAATTAAATATTTAAGATTTTAATCAATTAAATAATTAATTCTCACTTATTTAATATTGAATTAAATCGGGGTGTCACACATTGTGCTTGATTTTATTCTTAAACAAACTCATTGGAAGTATTTGATACTCTTTGAGATTGTTTAAGCGATTAACAAATTGAGTATAAGTTGTATTGATTCGAGTAATTTTCTCACCTTTCCCATATGGTTCGCGTATCCAATCTTTTCAATAATAGATCGTTTAGACGATTGAATATCAGGAAAGCTTTCGTAATAACTTTTCAAAAAGCACAAATTTTAAAAACAACCGATCTATTCAACCCCCTTCTAGATCGATCACATTTTCTAACATTATTCTCATGGGAATATTGGATTCCCACTCTTTAAATCTTGGAACAAAAATAGAAAAGTCATGTGTAAATTAAATTCATGTGAATAAAATATGTCTAGGAACATTTTTTATAAAATTGAATCAAACATGAAAATATTACATTCCCCACAAATATATTTTACAATTTTAAAACAAACACACTCTTAGATATGAATATTATTTCAAAGAATAACAATGATAGGAATGAAATCCCAAGGAATAAAATTTCTTAACATGAAACAAACACGCTATTTGTTCTAAGGCTATGTACAATGGAGATGCTAAATAATTTATTCAATAGTTGAATCCTTACAATAATGTGTTGAATGAGATGTTGAATGTTGAATGAGGAGAGAGTGGAGCCACATGCAATGCTTTGCAAAATTTTATTGGTTGTTGTGATTATTTAGATTTTATTTTATTTTAATTATTTAAAATTAATTATTTTAAAGTAAATAAATTTTTTATTTATTTTTATTTGCACCAAAATTCATTATTTTTTTCTCTATAAATAGAGACTTAGTTCATTAGATTTGGACTCATAAAAAATCATGTTTTTCTCTCTAATTGTACTAATTAAATTATGTTGTATGTTTATTGTATTGTATTGCATTTTTTAATTTTTTGTTATTTTATCTCATATTTTTTACTTGCAGGAAAAAAGTTAATTAAGAATATAAAATTAAAAAATTTAAATAAATTATTAAATTAAAAAATAAAATAAAATAATTAATTCTTAATTATTTTAAGTTAATTTCAATTGATAATTGATATTAATATATAATTATAAAAACAATAATATAAAAAATAATAATATTATGAAATAAAAGAAGTGGAATAGAATATTTAATTTTATTAAATAAAATCATTATAGTGAATAAAAATTAAATAAATATTAAATTATTAAGTAAGAGAAAGATAAAGATAAACAAAGTTGGATATCGAATATAAAAGCATTTTCTATAGTCTTAACACAAACAAACACAGCCCCATGGTGCATGAATTTTAGTGTTAAAAATAGTACTAACTCTCTAATATTCTCGGTAATTCAAAAACTACTTTCCAATTCTAATGTCGGCAACTAAGCGTGACTGAGAGAAACTGAGAGTCCTTTGTTTGAGCAATTCACAAGACACATCATCCCTCTTCTCTACAGTAACCGCAATTAAGCATTTAGATACTCCTAATCGGAGTTGTCCTAACTAGATTGGACATGACAAAGCTCTCAAACTAGCAAAACATTTCAACGTTGTTAGCATAATAGAAAGGAACCACACCAACATTTGATATTTGATAAACTAGTTGAAAAAAAATGATCTGTTAATACAAATGTGCATCAAGAAAACATAAAAACTCCACGCTGGAAACCAATAACACAACGTTATCATTTCCTTATCCCTTCATTCTAAATTCCATCAACATGTGGTAGATACATATCTTTGTTTGCTCTTATTAACCATCTCAGTTGCTAGTTGGCCCCATGCACTCTTTTACTTAAAGTGTGACGCTTTGTGTCTTTCCTCATAAGCCATGCACGTGTTCATATCCATCCAAAAACCATTCATTACAATCTCCAATAATCGAGTAAGATAAAAATATCACTGTTTTAGCTATCGTTTCATCACTGAAAACGTGTTGTACGTTGGTTGTACAATGCATATTCATAAACTTCTATACAAATTCCCATTCACTTTCAACAAAATCTCACTCACCTACCTAACAATATAACAATGTTGCAAAGAAGTAGAACTCTTCCTAGCAGAATCTACCAAGGAGTTGTAAGACCAATTTTAATGCCATTTTTTTATTTTATTTTTTATATGTTTGATATATTCAATTTTCTATTGCAGGTTGAAGAGAGGAAAGATGGCAGACACTACATAGAATTGGAACCACTGCCTAAAATAGAAACTGAGACTAAACCAATCACCATTCAGTCTAAGTGTCTCGACGACGATGGTCGCGTCAAGAGAACAGGTTCGAAATTTAGAATATATTTACTAAATCTCATAGTAGCGAGTTTGATTACTATTGAATCATTTGTTGTGTTGCAGGAACATTTTGGACAGCTTCGGCTCATATCATCACTGCTGTGATAGGCTCGGGAGTTCTTTCGTTGTCATGGGCAATAGCTCAGCTTGGTTGGGCTGTTGGACCTGTTGTTATGATTCTGTTTGCGGTTGTTAATCTCTATACTTCTACTTTACTAACACAGTGTTATAGAACTGGTGATTCTGTTACTGGACCGAGAAATTACACCTACACGGATGCAGTCAAGTCTATCTTAGGTAACAAGATCAAGAACACGTAATGTAGTTTTGTTTTGTGTATTTATATATGATGAAATTTGATTGTGTCACTGTTTTTGAGTTTCAGGAGGGAAGAAGTTTAAAATTTGTGGTGTGATTCAGTATGTGAATCTCTTTGGTGTTGCAATTGGATACACAATTGCTGCCTCGGTTAGTATGATGTGAGTTGCCTAAACATATATATGCCATAAATTATTCATCATTATTCGAGCAATGCTTGATGCATACTTTGGTTTTATTAACCGTATTGATGCTGTGTTATTGACATTTCTGCCTATTTCTCAGGGCGATAAAAAGGTCAAATTGTTACCACGAGAGTCATGGAAATGATCCATGTCATATGTCAAGCAATGTGTACATGATAGCATTTGGTATAGCAGAAGTGATACTATCTCAAATCCCGGACTTTGATCAAGTATGGTGGCTATCTATTGTTGCAGCTATCATGTCTTTTACTTATTCTGGAGTTGGATTGGGTCTAGGTGTGGCCAAAGTAGCAGGTACAACCAGAAATGTATATACAGAATTGTGAAACCATAGCTGTCTTTTTTATGCAGCTTGTCACTCTTACTTTTCATCATGCAGAAAATGGAACTTTTCATGGACGCTTGATGGGAATTAGTATTGGCACAGTAACACCAGCTGGAACAGTCACTAGCACACAGAAAATATGGAGGAGTTTACAAGCTTTAGGAGCAATGGCTTTTGCATACTCCTTTTCAATTATCCTCATTGAAATTCAGGTAATTCACATAATGCACATCATAATAATATACACATTTCTTGACGCAATGCACAATGTTACATAGAAAAACATGTTTGTTTTGTTGAATAGGACACTATAAAATCTCCTCCTGTTGAGTACAAGACCATGAAAAAGGCCACTGTGTTGAGCATCATGGTTACTACAGTTTTTTATATTCTCTGTGGAAGCATGGGTTATGCTGCCTTTGGAGATCATGTACCTGGAAATCTCTTGACTGGTTTTGGATTTTATAACCCTTATTGGCTTCTTGACATTGCCAACTTCGCAATTGTTGTGCACCTAGTTGGAGCATACCAGGTATTATATCTTATTACCTATGCAGAACCGACATTTCATATTAATACACTAATTTAACTGTAAGTTATATATTGTATAAGGTATTTTCTCAGCCCTTCTTTGCATTTGTTGAGAAGTGGAGTGCACGTAAGTGGCCAAAAAACAAATTTGTGACAGAAGAATATGATATACCAATTCCCTGCATTGGAGTGTACAAACTCAACTTGTTCCGCTTAATATGGAGGACTATTTTTGTGCTGTTGACAACCATCATAGCCATGCTATTACCATTTTTCAATGATGTAGTTGGATTACTTGGAGCTTTTGGATTCTGGCCCTTAACAGTTTATTTCCCTATAGACATGTACATCTCACAGAAAAAGATTGGAAGATGGACTAATAGGTGGCTTGGACTTCAGATGCTTAGTGGATGTTGCCTTATCATTTCAATATTGGCTGCTGTTGGCTCCATTGCAGGGGTTGTTTTAGATCTGAAGACTTATAAGCCTTTCAAAACTATTTATTAAGTGAAAAAAACACTCTTGGAGTGTTTGATTGTATCATTAACCGTTGAGAACAGACGTATTGTAGAATGAATGTTATGGTTTGTATATGTCATGTTTGAATGTGTGTGTATATATATCTGTGCTATGCCTATGCCTATCTAAAACATGTTGAAGAATCTATATCATGGACTAATAGAAATGTAAAAAAAAATATAGAATCCATTTTTGCATAACATTTATAATTTACTACAAAATACACATGATGAAAGATCACTTAAAAAAACTAATTAAACTAGTAATCTCTCTGTATATAAAGAGCAGGAGATTCTCATTCTCTTGTTTCCATGACTGAGTTTTTATTTTTTAGTCTTCATTTGAGTAGAACTTGTTTGAGCAGCAGCTTTAGCTATTGTTGTAGGTTTGATGACACTCTTGGGGTTAAGTGCCTTCCTTAGTTTGAACACAGCCCAAGCTGTACCAAATGCATGCCCTGCAGCGCTAAGCCCTTCATTTGTAACCTCACCTGCTTGTTCCCCATATCTAACATAACCAAAAACAGACAATAAACAGAAGAAAATGTTAATCATACCGAATCATGATATCGAACAGAAGAGTAAATTAGAGAGAATTAAGTAAACTTACTTATGTGAAACTAGTCCAGTAGTCACAACTGATGAAGTTGACAGAACATTCCTTCCAGCTACTTCTGCAGCATCACACACCTTATCTGAACATCATATGCAAAATTCCAAAGAATCAATAATCGAGAACAATAAATAAGCACTTAATTGATAAAGTCAAAATATAAGTTAACTTACTGAATCCATCTAGTGTAGCAAGTACAATTTCTCCAGGAAGAAGACTAAACAACTTCTTCCCTGGCTTAGAGTTCACCACCGAACTAGTAAAGAATCCAGACACCTTAACAACCCCGGAGAGAACACCAAGAGCCACATTCTCTGACATCTTTGTCAACTTCTTAACCCTGAAAAAACTCAAACAAAAATAACATCAAAAAACTGCATACAAACATGCAGTAACTGAATTCACATAGACATAAAACTTGTAAAATTTCGAACCTTTTCATGCCTGCCATGGCATGTGGACTAATTTGTGATTGAGAAGAACCAGGTTGCAACCTCTTCTTCATGAAATCATTCCCCCATTTCAATCTATCTACAGTAACATCACCACAAAACAGAATCCCCCTGATCATTTGTCCTGACCCTGCCGCAATCCATCTAGCAAATCTTCCATTGTAATCCTCCACGTTTGGTGCCAACGTAGTCCAATAAGCAGCCGCAGAACTTTCCTCCAAAACCTCCTTTTTCTCCAAAACCTCCCACCCTTTCACACCCTTCACCTTCTCCACAGAAAGAAAACTATACTTTTCAAGAACCTTATCAAGTTCCTTCAAAACCATAACTTTCTCTTTCCCTTTTGTTACAACCGTCAATCCATAGTTCAAAACCTCAGACTCGATATTCTCTTCTGTACTAGTATTACTCTGTGGAACCTTGAGTGTGAAAAAGTAATGGGACTCATCGAGTTTTACAGTCGAAACGTCTTTGGCTAATGGCCATTGAATTTGATCCCCGATGCGAGCGATAACTGCTGCAACGTTGTTTCCTTCTTTAAGGCTTACTATGGTTAAGTCCCCGGAAGCTAAGTGGACGCTTGAGTCTTTTTCTATGAGATGGAGAATCACGTCGGGGACAGTGACCAGAACATGTTGTTGTGCTGGTGACATGGATGAAGAGGAAGATGAATGAGAGAAAGGAGAGTTTGCGTCTGGATTGGTGGATTCAACTTGAGGGTAGAATGAAGTATTTTGAGACATGTATGTAGTTATGAGAATATGAATGTTGTAGTAGTGATAAGATGTTAAGGAGATTTATTTGTATTTATAAAGATGGGAGAAAACCGACATGTGGAAGAAAAGAAGGCGTAGTGGTGGAGAGTACGTGTAGTAACTATGGAGGTTGAGAGTCTTACTCTGCCGACTTATTGATGCTGTTGTTTCTTTATGTTTAAGAAACTGATGATTGATTTGATGATGGAAGAACAGGAGAAACATTCAAAAATTCGAAAATTTTACCCTTTACCCCTATATTTATTTTCATACCCCTACAATTTTAATATTTGAACGAAATTATCCTTGTATAAATACTAATCACATAATTTTTTTTTACTTTTACCATTTTCACTTCTGTAAAACGAGAGAAAAAAAGTTTTTTTGAAAAATCGGAGAACCCAACAAGCCCACATCCGGTTCTTTATTTTACACCCCGGAGATCACAAGAGTAAGTATTATGGTTTCGCGTAAATGAAATTATACACACCGGATAACACGTTAAGAGGTTATCCGATTTGCGTTTGAAAATTTTGAAACACCCCGGAACTCACGTTAAGGAGTTATCCGGTTTGCTTTTGAAACACTCCGGAACTAACGTTATAGGGTTATCCGGTTTGCTTCGAAACACCTCGGATAATCACTGCTTGGGTTATCCGGTTTATTGCTTCGTATATCAGAAAAAGTCCCCTTGGGTTATCCGTTTTTTGCTTTTTTTTCCTTCAGTGGTTCGCAAACGAGGAGGCGCGGCGGGTGACAATAATATGCGCAGAAGAATAGAGGAACGGACAACCACATTTCTTACTAGCACTCGGTGTGGATCTAATTTTGAACGGACAACCACATTTCTTACTAGCACTATGTGTTTCACTTTCTTCTTCTTTGTATTTCTCACCTTTATCACAATCAAATATTACTTTATCACTTCTTTCTCTCTTGCCTATTTTGGTATCTGAACGTGTTATTATAACTGTCACTTTATTCCTGATTTCAATCTCCCTAATCCATCTTATCGCCTCTTCTCTTGTAGCAAAACGTTGTGCAGATGTAAACATATCAGTGGTATCTACGCATGTCTAATTTTTATCGCATATTTGAGGAATAACACCTGTTTAACAAAATTATAAAAAAAATAGTAAAAACCGCACCGGATAACTATACCACATGTTATCCGGTTGACTTTTCATTACAAACCGGAACTCACACCGAAAGGATATCTGGTTGGTTAATGTTGTTAACCGGATAACTTGTGGCCTGGTTTTCCAAAAAAAAAACGCGATCCGGATTTAGCTTTAAAAGGTTATCCAGTTTATGACAAAATACTTACCGAATTTCTCCATCTTGGGTTATTCGATTCTTAAATTTCAGGTTCCACTTGTCTTTTCTGGATGCGTTCAGATGAATAGTGAAAATAGTTAAAAAAAATCCATAAAAAAGTAAAAATAATAAAAGGGTAAAGTTGGAATATTAGAAAATTTGTAAGGGTATTGGAATAACTGTAGGGGTATAGGATAAAATTTTCCAGAAATTCCTGCCTTGTTTTTTTATTCTATTGGCAAGCTCCAGAAATTACCTCTTTTCAGAAATTTCAAAGCGATATTGGAAATTTAGTGAGACACTGATGAATTTTCGATAGATTTTTGCGCAATATCTGGTATTTTATACCAAAATTTTCAAAAATTATGGTATTTTTGTACCAAAATTTTTGAAATTTCTGAGGTAAACATCTTTCTTTCGTATCAAAAATTTCAAAATTCCCGAGACTTTACAAGATATCGAAAATTTTAAATTTGCGATAGTTCAGTTTTTTTTAAAAAAAAATACTTAAAATTTATAAATTTTCGGTAGTTCATATTTTCCTAATTTTTTCCTATCGTGCAATGAGGACTAGAGGCAAAGATGTTACCGTTGCGAACATGCAGACTGATAAAGTAGAAGCTCAGTCCCAGACTGATCAGGCACAGGCTTCCGAAATGTGGGTTTGCTGACGTCCTCTAACTAGTTCTCACTTGAAACGTCTGGCTTAGCAGTAGGATCAGTTCTGCGCACCCCCGCCATTAGGGATTGAGAGTTTTCACTACTGAGGAGTTAGTTGTGGAGCATATTGTGGAGCTAGCTGCGAAAGAGGTACATGCTTTTGTTCCTGTTGTGGAGTCAGATGTTCCGGAGATACATGTACGTACACCATTGTATATAAGTTAAGCAATTAAGTTTGTGGACTAAATTAAATCCTTTTCCACTAAATTTGTTATGCACATGACACCTATATTCTTGGACTACCTCCTGCTTGACGCATGTTTGATGTATCGCTTGAAGCTTTGATTTCTTCATTGCTTGACGCATGTTTAATGTGTCGCTTGAAGCTTTGATTTCTTCATTGCTTGACGCATGTTTGATGTGTCGCTTGAAGTTTTGATTTCTTCATTCCTAAGTGTTGTTTGGTGCCTATAAATATAGCAGTAACATGAATGGCTAGACATAAAAATACACACACCATTATTGCAATAACACATAATATTGAGTGATTAGTTTTGGTGAAGAATTCTTGTTCCTTTTTTTAGAGAATCTTGAGAAAAAATATCGTCTTTAGTCTTTGTTACTATAAAACAAAATTGTTATAATTTTTTTACATAGTAGAACTTTGTTAGCGAGATTCATTAGTTTTTATTTCTCATATTTAAGGTGACAAACAGGCATGCTCGCATTAAAAAATCTACAAAAAATGGAATGGGTATAGCATAGGATGCATATCTAAAACTTAAGTCCACACTGAAAAAAATAAAAAAGTGGGCAAAATAAATCTGCAGACAATACAACTTTTTAATCTAACAACTCAAAAATTTATGTAAAATTATATGATCACAAAAGTCCGCGAAAAAACGGAACGAGACAGAACATATACATCAGAGAATGAGATCTTAAACTCTTGGTCCGCCTGACACTAAAATGCAAACAAAATAGACATGCTCAACAAATCAGAGAATGAGATCCTATACTCTTGTTTTGTCCGACACTTAAGTGTGGGAAAAACAGACAATACTTCACGAATCGGGTCTGTTTTGCCATACCTCCTCACATCAAAGTTTTTCCACATAAATCTTGTGTGGTTTTTTCTTACTAGTGATTCTGCATTGCATTGATACCCTTACAAAAACTGTGAAGCTAATAGTGAATGGGTGTTGTAGAGAATATCTTTGCCCGCCCTCATTGTTCAGAGTTATGATGGTGTTCTCGTTTTCGTATTTGTCTTTTGTGCTATAGTAGGTCACTTTTTGAGGGGGGGGTTTTGTCTGGATGGTGGTAGCTCCTTTTTCATTAAAAATAAAAACAAAAAACACAACCTTCTTTTTCAAAACCATAGGAGGTCAAACTAAAATTGAAGAACATTGTAAAATAAAAATCACAAGTAATAACTTATCCTATAGTTTTTATATGGTCTATAACTAGACGCCTAAAAGTCTAGAAATAGTACAAACTAATGTAAAAACCAAAGAAAAACTGTTTAAAAAAAAGTAGACCCATTACATAAAACTCCAACCCAGTCCCATCATTTTAAAGTCATTCCACACAACCTTAATACTAATAAGTTAAAAAACAAAAAAGAAAAAGAAAAAATTATTGAGGATATTTTTGTCTGCTATAACTCCTCGTGGCAGTTCATAGAACGCGCCACTCACACGTTAACACGTTACGTGGCGAGTTGCATCGATCAAAACAACATGATCGAATCTCTTCTATAACGGTTCTATTTGAGTAACCACAATGGGGCTCCGAACCACGTGTTTACCATCCATCCACGTAAGCGACCCAAAAACCGCTCCAGATGGATCCAGTTTCAGATTTCGGGTATCCGCCGTTACCGTCACCACATAACTCCTCTTCTTCACAGCCTCCGAAAACACAAGCCGTGACGGCTTCACCGTCACCGTAACCCCCTTAATCTGCGAGTCCACACTCACATGGTAAACTGAATTCACCGCTCCCACATTTGTAACAGTCCTTATAAACATTTTCGAAGCTAATTTTTTTGAAGCCACCGGAAACATTGCCACGAACGACGGGTAATTCAGATTCTCCGGTAACGGCCTCTTCGCGGGACAATTCTCCGGTACGCGAGTAATTACCTGAATAACCTTTGTCTCGTAACCAATAGCGCAGAGGAAGTTAACGTAATCAGTGTTTGTGATATCGTAGATCAATCCAGGATCCATGGCGTTACCCAAATTGAGATGACCCGACCCGAAATCATAAGGTGTGGAGTTATTCCCTGTAGCCTCATCCAACATAGGGAGGTTACGGTTATCAAGGACAGACGCGGTGGTCATCATGGCGGATCTCACGGCGGCGGGACTCCAATCTGGATGAGCAGATTTCAACAACGCGGCAGCGCCACTGACATGAGGTGCAGCCATTGATGTTCCAGACAGAATATTGAACTCGATTCTACGGGTGTCAGAATCAAGACCGGTTGGACCCACTGCGTCAGACCAAGCGGCGAGGATGTTAACTCCCGGAGCTATCAAATCCGGTTTGAGTAACTGAGGATTCAAACCGTTGGGTCCTCTGGCTGAAAAGGAAGCGAGAACCGGAGCCGGTTTGATACCGAGGATAGTTCCTTTGAAATCAATCGTGGCCGTTGGATTAGCAGAGGAAGAGATGTATGCTTTGATTATATCTCCTTCGTTGGAACCAACGGCACATGCAGGAAGAAGATGAGCATCACCAACCAGTCCTTCCCCGTTTGAGATTCCGTTAGCGAGGATCATTCCAACGCCGCCTGCTTTCTTGACAACAAGCCCTTTTGCTACTCTCGGGCTACTTCCTCTATCACACACTACAATTTTACCTGTTACTTGTTTTGGATCCAATGAATTTTCCATGCACAGTGAATCACCTAGAATCCCTGATTTTCCAGGGTAAACTAGTTGATACATTTTACCGTTTAAAGCTGCTCCGGAGTATAGTGATACGCCGGAGAATTTTCTACCGTCGCCGGTAGTAATAAGCGCCGGGAAATCACGGTCGATGGTGCCTGCTCCCACTGTCGTCAACCATGGAGCAAGGTTTGTCACTGACATTCCACTTGGTCCGTCGTTTCCTGCAGAGGATGAAACGAACACGCCTCTCGAAACGGCCCCGTAAGATCCTATTGCGATTGGGTCGAGATAGTAAGGTGAGGCTATACCGTCTCCGCCACCGATTGATATGGAGATTACATCAACACCGTCGGTAACTGCTGCGTCGAAAGCAGCGAGGATATCAGAATCGAAACAACCGGAATTCTTCCAGCAAACTTTGTAAACCGCTAATCTTGCTTTAGGAGCAACACCTTTGGCGATTCCAGAAGCATAACCGGACATGTTTGCTTGGAAAGCATAACGACCAGCGGCGGTGGAGGCTGTATGGGTTCCATGACCGTCGGCGTCACGAGGGGATCGAAACTCAACGGTTTCATTGATGGGATTCAAAGGACCAGAAAAACCAGAGCCAGCTTCATGACCTTTGGAGAAGAATCTAGCACCGATGAGTTTCTTGTTACAGTTTCGGGGTGAGAATTTTTCACCAGATTCACAAACCCCTTTCCACCGGCGTGGAATAGGACCCAAATTCACATCAGAGAAGCTCCGTCTCTCGGGCCAAATGCCAGTATCAAAGACTCCAACAATAACATCAGAACCATAATCAGATTCAGACCATAAACCTCGTTGGTTACGAAGACCCAGAAACTGGGGTGAACGAGTTGTATGTAACTGTCTCCGACGATCCTCAAAAACTGCAAGAATGGAAGGGTGGTTACCTACGGAAGCAGCTTGTTGTCTTGTGAGCACAGCAGAGAAGCCATGGAAAACAGTATCATAAACATGAAGGATATGGGTTTGTTCAGTGAACTCAGCGCTGTACCAGTGAAAATGGGTTGGAAAAATGGATGGTTTGGAATAGGAATTAACGCGAAAGATGAAGGTTTTGGGAAGTTCATTTTGTGCAGAAAGAACAACGTGATTTGTGCAAAGTGAAAAGAAGAAAAGGAAGAAGAAGATGGAGAAAACAAGTGGGGGAGGAATGGAATGGATAGTTTCGCCCATTTTAGAAACAGTGATGAGTGAGTGAGTGTGTGGTTAGTGAGTGTGGAGACAGTGTTATAATAACGTCCATAAACTGGTGTAGACGTGTGTGTAGTAGAAAAGAATATTTTCTTTTTCTTTTAAAGATAATTCGAAAGAGATAATAGGAAAAACTAGAATACTAGTACTACTCGTATAATATTACTGCTAATTGATTGTGTTTACTTTTAAATATTCGTATCTAGTACTACCTTTGTCAAGTGTGGATGTTTGTTGTCGGCACTTAAGTCTAATGAGTCACCCCCAATATCCGCTAGATTGCAAAAGAATTATTTTGCGCCGCTTTATTTTAAAATGGAAAATTTTAAACTATTCTGGGTGGTCGCTTATTATTTAAATTAATATAAGAGTCTAGTTTTAGGAAGAAAACAAGATATATTTTTTTAGATTTACTAGTAAATTATATGTATATTTACTTAATATTATACATAGATTTTGTTTAAATATTTACAAATATTGAATGGTAATTATAATTATATAAAGAATAATGATATTTGTGTATTTTTATAGGTTAAAATAATTTATTTATAAATATTAAATGGTAAATATAATTATATAGAGAATAATTTATAAAGTGAAACATGAAAAAACGTGAGTTATTATTTTTTTTTTATTTTAATTTAACTAATCTTGTTCCGTTACAAATTGAAAATGTTATTTAAATTTTTTATAATAATATTAAGAATGATTTAATACATTATAAAAATAATAAAATTATATTTGTATTAAAAATTATCCATTTGCTTAAAAATGTTAATTTATAACTCCAGCTAAGTATTGATTTTACACTGTATTTAATTTTTTAACTCCAGATAAGTATTTGAGGAAAGTTTTGATAATTAATTTTACAGATTTCTGTATTTATTTTTTTATATCAAAGAAAAATGTCTTTACAACTATGTCTTCTCTTCTCTTCATCAGCCATCAACCTGAAACAACTATAAATAATAAAGAGAACGAAATCAACACGTATAATATAGCATATAATCATGTTTTAAATTAGAATTAAGAGTATGTCAGGTTTAATTCAAACAATAAATATCATTAAATCAACAATTAAAAGATATTAATTATCATGATTAGATGTTTAGATGTAGAAACGGAAATGTTTATAGAAGAAAACTTAACAATTTGTTGTATCATAAAAGTTTGAAATCATTGCAAGGATTTTGGTATAAAAATGAGCAGTTTGTGATTTTCTTATATAAAAATAATCAAATTTTAAAATTTTATTACTAAACTAATAATCTTATCCAATAATTTTCAATCTAACCATATTTTCAGAAAGTAAGTGAATTAAAATGAAAGTGTCACTTGAATTGGCGCCTCTTATATATTTTTTAAATTTTTTTCAGTTATTTTTAGATTTTTCTACAAATTTGATATTATCTATGGATTTATTTGCATAGTTTCCTACATAATTACTTGTGAAAAATAATTCGCAAGTAAATTTACAGAAAACATCAAATCTACAGAAGAATCCACAAGTAAATTGTAAAAAAATGTATGACACATCAATTCAAGTGGCGCTAATTAATTTTTTTAAAATATGGTTAGATTGAAAATTATTGAAAAATGTGAGTTAATTTGGTAATAAAATTTTAAAACTTCATTCTTTTAAAAAAAATATATAAAATATTTCATTGAAATAAAATAAATATTAAGAAAAAAATTAGACATTATAAATAGAAGAACTGTTTAAAAAAAGAAATTTAATAATGCCAAGTCTAAATGTATAAGCGAAATTATATTAGATTGTCCAAATTAAACCTAATATAGGTTAGTAAGACAAATATAAAAGTGGTAGGGTTTCAGTTTAAGGGTCATTGAAATGCATGAATACTCAAAATGTTATGACAACCTCTCAAAATTTTGGTTTTGCTGGAAGGTTTAAGTTTATGTCGTATATTACTTTGTAGATGTATGGTTTTATGGTTTGTTTGCACTTTTCTGATTTTAATTAGTTATCTTTCATATGTTTTGATGCAATTCATCATGTTGGACGAAAATTGATGTTGAAACTATTATGCAATCTCTCGCCCGAGTCAGAACGTCTTATGATGTGTCAAACTTGGATGTTGATAGTTGTGGCGAAGATCCCAAACCAAATGATGGTGGGAGTGATTTCGAGTTTGAATTAGATGAATATTTTAAGTGGGAAAAGGTGATAGGTTTTCGAACTACTTTGAGACAAAAATTTGGTAAGAAATGTTATTTTTTTTATAAAGGTAATGTTATTTAGTTTATCAACAATTTCAAACATATTATATTTAACATATATCAACGTTATTTTCATGTTTTTTGACACATCATTTGTCAAGGTTTGTGTATAAGAAAATGTTGTGTGAATCAAACTGAGATAGAATTGTTTGATGAAGATAATGGAGAGAGGGACTATGAATAAATTTACATATCCAACCGAAATAATATGGAAACGTATCTGTGAAAGGGATGGTATAAGTATGCCAAGTAGAAGAAACTGAGATGAGAGAATATTCTTCGATTTACCATTCAATATCCTCTAGAACGACTCTATGTGTCGTTGCTCAACCGATGATGGTAGTTTAACAAAGTATATTTTGGATTTTCATTTGAAGTTGTAGTTACATGTCGGTGTTTTCAGTTGTTGTTTTGCGTTGTTGTTTGTACTCAATATTGTGTTTAATTATCAAGTACTATACTTTAAGTTTGAGTTACTTGTTTTATATTAAGTATCATGTAGTATTTGTGTTTTTTAATTGTTTATTAAGATTTTGATACGTTTTTTTTCTAGTCACCCTTGAGATAGCAACATATATTTGTCCATACTTGAAAATATCCATTGGCAAATAGAAACCAACAAAATCCAATGACTGGCCCTGAGACTTGTTGATTATCATTGCATAAGAAAATATTATTGGGAATTGCCTTCTATTCAACTTAAATGGCCAAGGAGATTGGGATGGATACATATCAATTCTTGGAATTTATATGGCATTTATATGCCCTTTATCGCCCATAATTTTTGCTTCAATCACATGGTTGCCCGTCTTGGTTACAACTAGACGTGTGCCATTGTACAAACCTTCAGCTTGATCAATGTTTCTCATAAACATAATGGGTGCACCTAGCTTTATTTTTATGTATTGGTTAGGCAAATCAATAGTTCATAAATAACAAAGAAACTCTGGATTAAGTAGGTCAATGGTGTTGGGGTCAAGAATTTTAGATCTATCCATCGAATTGCAACTATAGATGTCCTTTATTTCTCCTGTAAACAAATAGATGTGTTAAAAGTTAGATGAAAATTTATGAGAAAGACTTGTTCAACAACTACAATAAAACATCTATACTTTGCATCATTTCCAGTACATAGTCATTAATCTGATCAACAACTTCAATCGTTAATGCTAGTACCTCCATAATCGTGTAAGAAATATACTTCTTCTTTTTTATTGGTAACATCATTCATTGTTTTGATATATATTTGTTCATCTACACAATTAGGGATATTCAAAAAAATCATAGAACCGAACTGGAGTTAAAGTAACTGAACTTATATTTTGGTAATGGTTCTAGAACTGAACCGTTAAACAATTAACTATTTTTAAAGTAGTTCCGAACCGAACCGTTGTTACATTAGTATCTAAATTAATTTTTTTTTATTAAAAGTTGACATTTTTCAACAAAAAAAAAGTCAGTTTTTTCAAAAATAAAAAATTCAGTTTTTTTATTTAAAAAAATGATATTTTTTGAAAATAAAAAGTCCGTTTTTTTCTGAAAATTAAAAAAGTTGACTTTTTCAAAAATAAAATACCCGATTTTTTTGAAGAAAAAAAAGTCAGTTTTTCTTGAAAAAAAAAAAAGTAGTTTTTTTTCGAAATTAAAAAAAAAAGTACTTTTAGAAAATAAAAAAAAATCATTTTTTTTCAGAAAAAAAAAAAGTCAATTTTTTCAGAAAATAAAAAAAAATCAAGTTTATTGAAAATATAAAAAAAACCAATTTTTTCAGGAAAAAAAAATCGATTTTGTTGAAAATAAAAAAATCAATTTTTTCCCAAAAAAAAGAGTCTGTTTTTCCAAAAAATTTTAAAAAAATCAATTTTTTCAAAAATAAAAATGTAACACCCCATACATATATGTCTAGAATAATATGCGGTAATGTTAATTATGGTACAAGAAACATACATAAGATGAAAAAGACAAGAAATTTAAACCGAATACAATACAACTCCAGAATTTGAATGCATTCAATAAACCTGTCTTCAACATCGCACATCGGAAAGATAAGATCTGATGAGGTCTTCCTGCCTTTGCACATCTGCAGTCTTCAGGTCTTCCTGCCTTTGCACATCTGCAATCTTCGAACCGATCATCTAACAATTCTACCACTTATAACCTGATCCTGAAAAATAATAAGAGGAATGGGGTGAAATTACTAACTCTCAGTGAGCCTCCATATCTTAGGGGTTCGCTCGATCCTACAGGGCACATGTATCACAAACGGATTCACCTAGAATCCAGGATTTCGTCTCACGGCCAGGTACAAGTACACAAAAGGGGACGCCACCATTGGAAGTTCCACAACTAACCAATGAGGTAATAACACACAAGCAACATAATATACAATATGCAAATCCACACCCACATGTGAGGAATCTAGGAGTTATACCCATCTACCTAGGCTACCTCCGCCGCGTACCTTCGGTGAGTACATGAGTGCATATATGTCAAGAGATTTGCATAAGCACACCACTTGATGAAATCAGATCATTCCTACGTGGAATTCCACCCGACATGAGTTACCGTCGTGGCATTGCCTAAGCGGCGTCACAACCCCATCGTCTAGCACGCCAATGTGTTACGGCAAGTGAGGCACGCCATGAAAGACCCTCACAAGCACATTGCAATGGCATTCATCTTTATACGCCGGTGTGTTACGGCAAATGCAATACGCTTTCTTGACGCTCAAGTTCACCGGACGAAAGCCTAATGACATTGCCTATTTGACGTCACTAGATGGTAAGTAATCCATGGTGACATTGCCTACATGGCATCACACTTACAAATACCAATCACGCTAGTGTGTTATGGCAAATGGGGAAAACGCCATAAAAAGACCCCCATAAGCACACTACAATGGTAGCTCAGGTAACACAAAATATACGGATAACACACGTATATACAACAGGCATAAGAGCCAAAACATACCATGGTATAAATATATATCATAAACTACTACTCGGGCTACCAATGGTGCATCCACATAGTGGGTAAATAGGATTTACTATCCTAGCAGTACGATTCTACTCTGATTCGCGCATATTCAACAAAGTTAGGTTCATAAGACCAATCATCTGAACGTCCTACCGGAACGACATGAAAGTAAGGTTCATAACATCAACATGCCAAAGTAATACATTGAACCATATTCAAAACAAAAATAGGCACAATTGCTCAATTTTCTATGCATGTATAATGTGGATAAATCAAAAGGATAACACCGAAATTCTCGAACAAAGTCTAATAATTCGTACTAGAGAAATCCACGTAATGATTGTGCTTACATTAGTCGTTCAAGGTCACATACCCAATTCAAGGTATCTAAGTATCCTTATCGAAAATTAGTCGAAGTCGGAAAATTCATCAGAAATTTCGATTTTCCTCTTATCTTAAGTTCACTAGACTTTCTAGAACTAATGGAGCCAATGAACAAGACCATCGAACCAGACCACTCCCCGTGACCTAAGAAAAGGGATGATGAACAAAACATTTTGCGCTTAGCCCAGCCTTGGTCGCGCTAAGCGTGACCTGAGATTAAATTCATTTTTCAAAAAGCTACAGGGCGCGCTGAGCCCGTTCATCGCGCTAAGCGTGACCTATAATTTCTACATTTTTCTAGAAAACCAGAAGGCGCGCTAAGCCCAGCTATCGCTCTGAGCGTGGTCTGCATTTTCTGCAGAATTCTATTTTTAAACAGAACAACAATGGAGTTCCCAAGCCTCCATTCCACCACTTCCTATCGAAAACCCACCATAACCAGGTACACAAAATCATAGTGTGCTAATTAACATCATAATCATGCATGCATCATCAATTTACTCACAACCCAAGAATCCTCATTGTTTTCATAAAACCCAAATTTTACTAGAGTCTCTAACTATGAGACTCACCTTAGGTTAATGTAGATTAAGATATCATCCATGCATCAATTGATCTTCCACCATGGCCAAAGCTTCACCTCCAACAATGCTAATTCTGTAACACATTTTCCCTCAATTTTTAACATGAATACCTCAACTTCAAACTTGTTTTTATCCTTCAATACATAAGCTATAAACACGAATCAATATACCAAATTTAAGGTAATTTCGTGTAGATTCTATAACTTCAAGAATTACATGAATTGGAGCAACAAGTAAAAATTTATGGCTTGCTAAGTGAAGGTTGCTCCATGGGGTTCACACTACGTCATCAGCTTTAGACCTCCATCTTCAAACACGATTATCTCATTTCTCACAAACATACAGAACAAAAACCATATATCCAGATTGTAGAGAATTTTGTGAGCTTTCCGAAAAGTCCGGAATCAACTAAATCGGAGTTACGAGCAAGAAGATATTACTTTTTTAGTGCAGGCTGTCTCATGACTACGAAAATGGAGTTGGAAAATGAGAGATATAACTTTCCTTCTTTCTCTCTTCTCTTTCCTTGAAAAATATGACTTTTGATGATGTTATAACCAAATATGCCCTTACGATCACATGCAACGTTTTTCATTTCCTAAAATGACCTTCAACTAAGTCATAATTACAATTGTGCCATTTGCTTCATTTCTAACTAACTCCACTCCTTTATAACTAAACCACTAACTTCCTCTTAATATCTCATAGTATAATTATACACATTCATGCAATATGAGAATAGGGATGTTACATTCCCCCCTCTTAAATAGAATTCGCCCTCGAATTCCTTCAAATAACCGTGACAACCGATTCCTCACGTCTTCTTCTAACGAGGGGTCGAATATTCCTTACATTCCTCCTTTGGCTAAACCCTACGACTCCTTTTGGAAGTCTCTCCATCCGATAAGGCGCTACTTTATGCGATGCTCACGTCTTTAACATTCTTGACTAGAATCCTTAGTCATCTCACAACACATTTTTCTAATACTCTACTCATAATTACTTGGAAATAGGTTCCTTCAAGGTTTCCCAACCTAGACCACTCACATTGAGTTGCATAACTCCATATTCCACGACATTCTATTCTGGTCGGACATTCCTCATCCTCAACATTTTCCAAGCTTATCCTTGCTTAACATATGACACTGAACTTCACTTCCTCTTCTTCGGATACTTGCATCATCTCGAATATATACTATCCTCTGCACCGTCTCTTTAATGGCAAAATTCAGATTCACTTCCGCACGAATCCAAACAAGGTCACATAACCGCTCGTCAATTCTTTGATCCTGATCTCTAGTTCTCCGACGCTCAAATCGGCTTGCTTCTACTCATCTTCCTCGCACTACAAAGCCTCTTACTTCCATTCCTACTTTAGCTTTAGACGAAACAAATCTACTGGAAACCATAAGGATGTACAATCTCATAGATATAATCTTCGTGTTCAACAACTCCACACAATGTTTGTCGATAAAATCCAATTCTAACAGTTGACCCGCAACCGTCATCCCAATTTCGTGCACGCTCATAAACGCATAAGACACAATAATAAAAAGCTCACTTCAAGTAAAAACCCTTTCCACACTTAATTCTCAATACTCACTCGTACAACCACTGTCTCTAGAATATCTTATCACATACGAACCACACAGTCTGCTCTATGTCGATCCATCAACAATACCACTCGGGATTATGGCGGATCCTTGAGAGACTGGGATAAATAAAACATTTATCATAGAGTTTCTCATGGGGAAGGTCATTCCACTCAACACTTGTGACAGGTACTCCATTCGCACCTACTACAAGATTATTAGATTCTCCGTTCATCCGTTGCGCTACTCTAATCTCAATCAGTCATACACATTTCTCGAGACTTACTGAGTCACACTTCCTCCATAACACACTAGATTCCATTACTCTACTATGCTTCGCTCGATTTCTTAAATAACAACAACTCTTCCTCGTAATTCTCAAATCACGGTACTCGCTAGAGTCGTAAACACACTTAACAAAGGTCGCTCCTCGAGGTTGAGTAATTCAAAAACAAGGTCACTATTGATTTCATCAGTCTTGGTTAGGTCCATGAGTACCACTTAGTTACACACTTCGGCTCCAGAATGTTTAACGTCGAACACTTACTAAATACAAGTTCATCTCAAACCACTGACTTCTGCGTCGTTCAACTATTACGATAATACTGCCAACTTTTCCATAGTTCCTCCCTAATCACATAACTTCACATTGTTAGCGTGACAACACCATTGATAATTCCTCAAACTAAACCGATGCAATAATCCTCTCGCAATTACATTGAGCCCAAGCAATCGACTAATATTATTTCTAATACTTTAGATTTCCTTTGGTATCACTAACTTACTCTACAACCGATACTAATCCTTATACGATATTCTTTAACCATGCAGTCCCATACCTACACAGCCGCAGGATTCTCCTCATACCCGACAGAAACCTTAATTCCCACTCAAAGCTAGTATGATCGTCTCGTCGTCATGCTTCATCATTTTTGAAACTATTAATAGACTGACTACCTCGGTTGCACTCCCAATTGCAGCGTTTCTAATGTCTTGAGTCCTACTACAATACGAAAAACCACAATTTGTGCTTCGAACATCTCCATTTGGGGTTTATCGGCACTCTAAATCCAATGTGTCTCTGCTTACCGAGACTGACATTGCTTTACTTCTGAGAGTCTATATATATTCCCTTAGATACATCTCATATCAGCTAAACCAAAATACACTTCATTTATTCCAACACTTAACACCAATGGTAAGGACTATCCACACAATATGTCGTCCAAGATATAATAATCCCATATCAATCCCACCTCTAGAATTCACGCATACTCATAGCTCACCAATTCGCGAAATAAGAAACATCTATAAGGTATCATCAATTATAGACCACGTGGTTACAACCACTCAGAATCCCTATAAGCGTAGTAACGAAACTTGATCCACCCCACTATCACCTGATAGTTCATGACTACCAGCATGACACATGGGTTCTTGCTATACCTACCTCATGAGAACTCGAGTATGCATCTCCGAATAACAATCATAAACTTACCCTAAACTCTGGTTCAACACTATCCCACATCTTCTAGACCCCGTTCACGATAGCGATATTGTGGCGTTATACCTGTCTGGTAGTACTAACATGGTGGTCCAGCTCCGAGGCCATGTACTCACGTAACCTACCCAATAGTGTATAGCAATCTCCATATGTATCCTATAGTCACGATCGACAATGTCTGAACAAGCCTCCACTAAGGTCATCGTTCTTCTAGATTATATCAATCACACTCCTTAGGATGCAAAATCTAAAAGTGCCTTACTCAGGGTTTACTTACTAGGAATAATAAGCTGGATCAGAATGGTTAAGAATTCGGTTCAAATTATTATGCCATGTGTGTACTCACTTGCACAGTGCATGCATAAGAAATTCTAAAATAGCTCTTCGCTTAGGAATACCAAAGTTCAAACTGTCGATATGACTTCGATATCCCGTGGATGCTTCGGAAAGACACTAGTTTCCATTCATCCAACTTCCCAACGCCAAGCGTAGTTCTGTGGCATTACTCGGGGTTGGACGGATCATAACTAGTAAGAATCTTAGGCTACAACATATCCCTCTTTCACTTACTTCAACTGTTGCCTAGCGTAGTTCTGGGACTCATTCATATATTATCAAGAACGAAGATATAATAGCCCTTCCCCTAATCGGATGTCCAACATCCTCCCAATAAGAGACTTCCACATCTACTCGTCCAATCAATCCTTACTAAATAACCCACGCACATCTTACAACATACTAAAATGGTTTGGAGTGAAACACCTTGTTCATCCAAGTACCGTCCACATCACGGTAACCAGAAGGTTTCTATTTCTTCACCAAAACTCCCAAAAGTCTTTTGTTCGACGGATTTTCAAGTCATTCCCGCCACTGGCATCAGGATTGAGTAGTGAATTTCCAATGGTCTCAGAGTGCATTCCATCTCTAAATTCCTTATTATAGTCCTACTCAAGTTCCTCGAAAAATTTACTCCACTGCTACCGGGATCCAGATAAGGTCTCACTTCGCCCAATCGAATCTCGAAAACTCTCGTTGTTTCAGATCTTTACCACGACAAGGTCGTCAACTACTCTGCACCAAACGCTCCATTAATACTCAATAATCCCAATACTCTTATAATTCAACAAATTTCTACCACCTCATATCAAGTCGCTTCGGATCTTACGCGTCCTCTTGGTGGCTCCACCATGATCCTATCCATCACACATGCGGTCAGTGAGATGGTCAGTCCCAACGAAGGGAATGTCTCAACATCCAGTTCGACATCTTCTCGTGTTTTTGATTTCCTCCATTGAACCATCAATTTGAAGGGAGTGAAGGTCCAATAGTACACGAGGAAGAATATAGCTCTCATTCCCCCTTAAGGCAAGATCCAGTTCTTGTCACAGGCGGTGGAAAAAGAGGACCATTGGAAATAAACTACCTCTTAAGGAGCATAAGAAGAAACTTAAGAGTTTCTTGAAATTTTCCCAGGTAACTCAAAACAAAAGTCACAATTGTGTTCAAAACTCATATCACAAGTCACAAATAATTTGATATGCATTAGTGACTTAGACATTGCTTCGCTCTCTCCTACATAATTTTCTCATGTTGTACTTTCTTTGTGAATATTTCTCTCCCCTTTTTTAGATGAAATTTGACAATTTGAACCCTCACCAAACCATATTCGGGCACAGTTTTCCCAAACTTTAACAAAACGTATGATGAAGAAAGGTTGAATGCTCACTTGTGATTTGAGGACAACTGAGATTTCTTATATATATACCAGCAGTTTCTTAGGAATTAACAGTAGATTAATTGTTGGTCAAGGTGCGTTAATTTAGGTTGAGAATATGTCAATAGCTTGATGTCCACCGTAAAGGATGTCTTTGAATTCCTTTAATAGCCCTTGACTATTTTTCTTGAAATAAAACAGTTCCACTTCACTTATGTTGGTCATGTAGAGATATGTTCTGTATAATGTCCTGATATTCAATCAGTCATTGTCTGCTCACTTTATGTGACTCACTTTATCAAATCAGGAACTTTTTACCATGAGTCACTCTTTACTTCTGCCCATATAATGCGATAACTCCTTTTCAAGTGGCCATGAGATAGAATCTGAAACCATTAACATACTTAAATTATACTTCAGATTCACAATGATATTGATGTTCTAACAACACATAAGACATTCACATAGAGTCCATCTACCTTGGCTCTGAGATTACAATAAAACCGCTCCTTTAAACTTTTGTCTCCAGGACATTCCAGACTATAGCAGTATACTCTCCCTTTCACATCAGCTAAAGAATAATTTCTCCCCCTTAATAGATATCTCCAATAGCACAAGACATAGTTGCTTCCTTTGCACATATTAACAATTAACATATTAACAGTTGCTCCTCATATATACAGTTGATCCCCTTTAATATTTTCACTTCACTCGTTTAGCTTCCAAGATGAAGCTTTCCATAATACTATTACTCCTCCCGAGTTATACAAAAAAGGATATTTTTGATGTTGGTCCTTATAATACTTGAAGCATTATTTATTTGGAATTTGCCACTGTTTCCAAATTAGGAATCCTTAGTTTACTTGCTACACAAGATTCAGAATGCCACAATCTGTAACTTGTAATAGAAGAAACCACATAGTTAACCATGCATATAACCAAAGATATGTCTTTAAAAGATAAGTCTGAACGTTATCTGAGTTCTTCAATCTTTGGTGTCTTCAACAATTGTGATGTTACATCTTCATGTAGCATATTCTCTTCATCACATACTCCATCTCTTCAAATTTTCACACATTTATCGCACAAATATCCAGCTCCCATCAAGATATTTGTTAGCATCTGTATGCATCTCTTAACTTGAATCAGCTCTTCAAATAATCACCAGATAATGTTGCCACACATCCTAAACTTGTGAAGATTACAATGAACTTGATATTCAGTTCACAACAAACCATGAAACCATTAGATAAACACTTAACTCCCGACAGAGTATATGTAGTTTGGAATTCAGTCTGCACACTAATAAATACTTAGTCTCCCATCACAGTACCTACCAGTTAGTCAGTTAGAATTATCTACTCACACTAGATTATCCTGATTGATTACTTCTTCACACTTACACTTACTTATAGGCAACAATACATACTTTCATTACTGAAGACATTAAGATGATGTTTTAACATCTGGTACGACATCATCCATTATGGTTTTGGGGGTAACATCCATAATATCTCATCCATAACACTTGGCGGGAAACTAGGAAGCACAACAATCACCAATTCTACCTCCAAACAATTAACATAACCAAGGGATAACATGAGCCATATCTCAATAAGCTTGTATTCAGAATTTCATTCTGATTTTGAGATGATGGATGCCATAGTCTGTACCTACAGAGGGGATTCCCTTAACTAGGTTTCTAGAACAAACTTACTTATGGCATGACACAAAAATATGCAGATTCTTCAAAGCAATTTGTTCCCTTGATTATTCCAGACAATACCCTTCGAATATACTATTTAGGGTAGTCAAACACTCAGGACCATAATTCACTATGGTTGGATCATAGTATTCAGCTCCAAACAACATTTGTTTTATGATCATGAACAAGATTCCACATATCTGGTTCCCTTGATCAGAAGGATATTCCAGTTATAAACTCATCTTTATTTCTCATAAAGGGACTGTAGAGTATACCTTTATGAATTCTTTTACTTGCATTGAGCTCAACTTCTATACTCCCATAAGCTTAGGTCAGAAATAAACTAACATCTTGAGTAGAAAACTTGTTGATCGTGTCCTGATCAACTAATACAAAGAAGATGTGTCATCTTCCAGATCAGGAGTAGGTTCCAAACATATGTACTCACACTCCATTTGTTTAGCACCCAAAACATCTGTTCTTCAACGGGTAGCTGCATACCTGTTGAATCAATGTTCTAACATCCCATAGAACATCAGTTCCATCTCCTTGGAACACATCATCCTTGATAATCTTCAAGGTCTTCAAACAATATGTAGATGTATAAGAGGACCATTGATCAATTGAAACTCATCAACTCTATTATTAAATGCCTTTATGAGTAGACTTGAGAAAGATCTAAAGTATCTTTGACAATTTTAATATAGTTAAAAGAAAATTTACCAAATATTCTGTTGAAAATAATTAACCCTAAAATTCTTCTTGTACTTTGAGGGTTGCATCAGAGGCTATGCAGCGGAATATAGCCATACTTCAACAGAGTTTACACAATGCTTACTCCATAATTCAATTGTAAGCATGACATCCAAGGATTGGAAATAAATCAACCCTACAATACACTTGCTTCTTCAACAAGTAACAGACTAGACATAACCAATACCATGACCAGAAGGAAACACATAAGCACAAGAGATACCTACCTTATCAATATCTTCACTCCCGCATGAAGGTTTTGACAATTTTCTTCTCTGTGCTAAATATAAGCTGAACAATTTAATCCAAATTCTCCACTCCCGCATGACGTCTTTAAATTCTCTTTGTACTAGCTTCATTATCTTTTTTCATCAAGAAGGTACAACAACTCTGGTCAGGTTGGTCTAGTCTTCCACAAATAGGTTCATCCTCCACTTCAAAGGACCATACAATATGAACACGCCTCGTTCAAACAATATTATACCTTGTACATAACCAGAAATTATCTCCCATGGATCTCATCCAGAAATGGACAGGATGCCTACTCTGATACCAATTGAAATACTGGTGCAACAGTAGACTCAAATGCCATATAAGGATGTCTTGACATCTGATCTGACATTATAAAAATAGACAAGGTAAGAATAAAATAATAGTGCATAAAAGCAATAAAAAAACAATAGAATTATTAACCTAGTTCGGTTCAACCAACCTACATCTGGGGGCTACCAAGCCAGGAAGAAGACTCCACTATCAATAGTATTATTTTATGTAAACAACCTCCGGTTTACAAGTAAAAACCTATGGCTACCTAATCACTACCCAATGAAACCTTTATCTTAGAAATCTATCTAAGATAGGAGAACCTCCGCTCACTCCCTAGTGGTACCTAAACCTGCTGCAAACCCCTCCAACATACAAAACTAGTTTGGAGAATATCACTCCAAACACAAAATAATCAAACTTATGACTCAAACAAACTTGGAATTGCTTCACAGCTTCTTCCAAGGACACAACTTCACTCATTGCTTCATAGCTTCTGAGTGAGTAAAATAATCCTCTTGCCTATAGGCTTCGAGGTACAAATCAGTGATCATCCCACAATCTTGTGGTTCACTTACATGACTAACCCTAAAGACTACATCTTTCTAAAATCGGCTAGCTTACTAAAACTAGGTTACAACTAACTATTTATAATCTATTACCCAACTGGATTTGGGCCTTCAAAACAACAACTTGAAGTTGTAACAAACTGCAGTAACAAACTTCTGCAGAAAACAAATACGCATATAACTTCTGCTACAATCAAGGTTCTTTCTAATTTTTCTCCTTAGATCTTGGACCTCCACAAATGCCTTCAAGATCACGCCGTATAATATGCATAATATTCCCAAAATATTATGCATGATTTAAAACAGAACTATAACAAACTTTGATAGTCCAGTAGTGTGATGTCTGATGTCTCGATATCTCATTTGACATGTTGTTCCAGATGTTGAAAAACTTCAACATAACATGTTTAGTCATTCCAATAGGATTTATAGTATGTTAAATATCCTATAGTAAAATTTCTAGTATTATTTGTTTTATTAAAATTAAGCCAATCCATGAAAACCAGGAACTTATAGGATCTATCTGAAATAAGTTTCAATTTCAAATATTGGTACATACTATTCTTCGACTTATCTATTTCCATTTTGAAATATTTGGCATGAATGTTATTGTCATCCAACATTAGCTTCAAATTTGTGACAATATCCTTATCAATGTGTGTGTTGTCTCTGTGGATAAAACACAAAAAAATAAAACAAATTCATATGTTAAAAAACATCTCAAGTACATAAGAATATAACAAACTACCTGGAACAAATGATTTGGTTCTCTATTTCATTATTCTTATAAAAAATATATAATTATGCATATTTTGGGGGTTGTTATGGCTCTGGTAGCATTGTTCATATTTTGTGACATGTTTGGCCATGCAGTCTCAAGTTAGGTGGGTCTCTTCCCTAAGAATTGGTGGTGCGAACTTCATGCTAGGAGAAACGAATGAAAATATTGCATTGTAAGTTCTAATGTTATATTGATAGTTTTTACTTTCGGAATTATGGTTATTAAACATAAGTGTGTGTAGTATTGGGGGTGGTTGTTCCAGCTGAGGGAGTACAACTTTTCCTCCCTTACAACACAATGAAAACTTAGGCACAATCAACTGTTTTATTTTTGCTTTACGTTCTTGATACCATCTAATTGCTTGACAATGTTGGCATTCCCAAGTAGGGTCTCCTATGTCATAAAATTTTGCATTCAAATTCATTGAAAAAAGTATTATGACTAAGTGTTTCAAAATGTTATACCTTGTTGATGTGAATCCACACAAAAATTAAATTCTTCCAATACATCTAAATGAGAGCCATCATCTATAGTGTGATTAGAATCAAAATTGGAAGTAGAGTCATCACATGTTGATGATTCTTTATCTCTATTGTCAACATGAGAGACAAAGAAGTTGGATCTTAGTTTTGTGGTTTTATAATTGAAATAATTTAATAGATTGACACCAGGTTGTAACATTAATCTAGATCTTTTAATGTGGTTAGAGTCATAGTTATGTGGCTGAGGTGATGAGATGTAATTTAGATTTGTTGTAGTAAGTGCAAGTGGTGTATGCAATGTTGAATCAAAATTTGGAAGGGAAAATATAGATGGTTGCTAATGAGAAAGAACATCCTCCTTATTGGATGTTGACTGGTGATGCGTTGTTTTTGCAAGTATACGAATCATGTCAGAGTAATACAAAAGATTATCGTTCCCATAGAGACCAAGTGTCAATCTATTAATGTCTATTATTACGGTGTTTATCTAAGGCGAATCAAATCAGTGTTCGAGAGTGCACAATGAAAGGAATAGTAAAAAGGTATATAAATTCAGATAAAAAGACAAGCTTGAATATAATTCACCTCAGTTAGACAATTCCTTATTGTTTCTAAATAGACCTACTTATGGGGAAATATTTTCTATTTTTGAAAAGAATCAATTTAACAGGAACTGTCACTTTCGCATATTCAGAACCGAGTTTATTCTCTAATTAATGTCTTCTATTGTCACTTATAAAAGGTGCTCAATGCATTAAAATAATAAACCTATTTTTAAGAAATATGATTTCTTGACTTAGTTGAAAAATAGTTTTGACTTGGAATACTTAACCAAAAATAGATTCATGGCTTTCGCTCAAAGAACCAGATTTCAAACCCATGAACGCGTCCGAAAATAGTTTTAAAATTAGTTTCTAAAAGTGTTAAGGATCGTTGTTATGATAATAAAAGGTGTTAACTTTGAGAGTTGGACGACTTTCAACCTTATCCAACCAAATTTAGTACATAAAACTTATGTTAAAATCAAAACAGCCCCTAAAGTATTTCTACAGATACAATCTAGGGAATATTATCATAACAATGATCCTTAGATTCTAACATTTAAATTTTTAGCTAGACATTAAAACGGAAACAAACATATTGGAATTGATCATGTTAAAGTAAAACTTAAAAAGCAAGTAAACCGTGCAAGGAAATAAACAAGTAGATAAAGACAAAGCAAGAAAGTAAATAAAGTAAAGCAAATGCAAGACAAATGTAAGGTAAATGTGAAAAACTCAAATAAGAAACCTGCTCCAAATTGGAGACTTTAATCTAGTACAATTGGAAAATAAACTTGACTAGAAAAGAAAATGGTGGCAAGATTAAAGTAAAGTTCTCCAACCTAATCAAAACTACGGTGCGATAATTCCCCGATGTGACGAATTATCGCTTTTACAAATGATGAATATAGTCTTAGTGTTGTAAACTAAGTTGGATGATAAAAATTGAAACTAAAAACTCCTATTTATAGAAAAGCTAAAGACTATGAAATTACAAAGGTGTCTTTCAACCACTTTTTGGGCTGGACAAAAATAACAAAGATGGGGCCTGCCACCCTTGCATGGTGCCCGCCATATGAACAAAGGAAGAAGATCGTGGGATCATGGTAGTTGACTTTAGGTTGATAGCTTTACACATCACGACGCTTCCTATGGCGGCTGCCATGTTGAATGCCATGTTCTCAAATTTGCTTGGAAGATTTGGTTTCTTGAGCTTTTAACTTTGTTTCTTCAAAAAGGGCTCTAAATAGCTAAGTACCTAAAAAATAAGATAAAAAACAAACATAATACGAGAAAATAACAATAATACTATAATTGTGTAATCCGAGTCAATTAAGCAGTGTGTTTCAGAGTTATCAAGTGGTTTAAATTTTTGGCCAACAAAGTTAGTCTTCTTCTCTTTCTAGCTAAAAATGCAGGTGTTTCATTATTAGTTGCTTTCATTTTGTCCATCAAAATTTACATGTAGCAACCAAAAATATCAATTTGCAAAGTAAAATTAATGCACAGATCAAGTGAAAAACTTCCTAATGAAAAAATATATAGTATTATAAAAACAAATTGAAGAATGAAGAACATTGGATTAGACGAGTATTTTAAATAGTGATTTGTGTGGAGTATTGGGTGTGGAGTATTTGTGTGGAGTATCCAAAGCAGAAGAAAGGAACTAAAAAAAATTAAAAATAAAACTCACAAACTCATAATTCAACTTGTAGTTTTTCCAAGTACAAAATTATAAACCCTCAAATACAATTGCAAATTTTAAGGAGAAAATTGTAAACTTTCTAAACTATAATTATTGAACGGAAAGAATTGCAAACTCTCTCAATTCTAAATTTTGAACGGAGAAATTTTAAACTCTTTTTCTAAACTACAATTTTTGGAAAGAAAAATTGCAAACCCTCTCTCTCTCTCTCTCTCTCTCTCTCTCTCTCAATTATAGTTTTTGGAGAAAAATTGCAAACTCTCTCAACAAAGTTTCTTTTTTACGGAAAAATACAAAATTCTTCAACAAACTATTTTTAACGGAAAAATAGAAGATTATCTTTTGACACACAACTACTCAACTCTCCAATACATCCAAAAGACTATATTTTGGTGTTGTTTTTTTGAAAAATCAAACCAACTATCTTTATTTATACTAATACTTCAATTCTATTTATTTTCTACTATTCTAAATTAAACTTTTGTTGGGGTTGGTTGAAAATATACATGTTGAAGAAGTCTCACATCACTTATTTTTATAAAGGAAAAGGGAGTCCAAAACTATATATAGAATTAAATTTTTTCCAAGCCCCACATCACTTAGTTTATTGGTTGCAATGTCAATTCTTTCAAGTGCATTGAAGATTGATTTAGAGAAATTTGACGGAAGAATAAATTTTGACTTGTGAAAAATTCAAGTCCAAGATTTTTTTATACAATTAGGATTACACAAGGCGTTGAAAGGAAACGTTTCCAAAATGGACAACGAAAAGTGGAGGAACTAGATTTGAGAGATTTGAGTACAATCTGCATGTATTTGGCCAATAATATTCTTGTAAGTGTTATTGGTACGTTGTCAGCTAAAAATCTTTGAAAGAAACTTGAAGGACTATTTCAATGAAAAGGTATAATCGTTTATTGTTGAAGGAGCGGTTTCATAGCTTGGGTATGAATGAACATACAAAAGTATTTGATTGTCTAAGTGTTTTAAATGGTATTTTTTATGAATTAGAAACTACTGGAGTCAAGATTAATGATGAAGTTAAAGCATTGAGACTCCTATGGTCTTTTCCATCTTCCTATGAGCATATTAAACTTGTTTTTATATATGGGAAGGAAACTTTGAGTTTTGAAGAATTTGCTAGTAAAATTATTTATGAAGAAAGAAGATTGAAAAGTGAGGACAATACTTCATCAAACTCAATGTTGGTTGCTAGAGGAAGGCTTTATGTGAAGAAAAATAATGAAATGGGTGTGAGATGTTGGAAATGTGAAAAGATTGGACATAAAAAATATAAGTGTCCTGATGGAGTAGTGTCAGAGAAGGGCTTTAATTCAAATACTAGCAATGTCTCTCTCATTGTAAGAGAGAATGATCTTATCTAAAAATTGAGAAGTGTGTCCTCATGACATTTCCGCTGTCATGGAAAAGGATGTGTTATGCTAACGGATTAACACATGGGCATTGATGCAAAGTGTGTTGTGAGATTATGTCGATGTTTGAAGAGCTTCCTACCAACATGGAAGTTACACCATAAAGTTTCAACTGGGCTTTCGGCATGTGCAAATTTTTGAAGTGGTTTAGCTTTGAGTGAAGTATACTCTTTTTTAGGTGGAGTGTGATATTTTTTTAAACTATGATTGCCGATGAAGACGATGTGAAATTTTTTGGTGTGGTTTAATTTCAAGTGACTATACTCTTTATGATGGAGTATGATTGTCGGTGAAGACAATTCAATCAAGGTGGAGATTGTTGGGGTTGGTTGAAAATATATATGTTGAAGAAGTCTCACATTGCTTACATTTGTAAAGGAAAAGGGAGTCTAGGATTATGTATGAAATTAAAATTTTTCCAAGCCCCACATTACTTAGTTTAGTGGATAAGGAGGGAGTCCGAGATTATATATAAAGATTCAAGTTTTTTTACAAGATGTATCAGTCAAAAATACTTCAAACTTGTTTTTGTTTTTAATTTTCTCTTATATTCTTGTTTTAGAGTGTTGTGAGATGTAGTAAATATTTGTTTTGTAGAATGTGAATGTATTGTGATTTTGGGGTGAGTGTTTGAGGGTAATCTATGTATTGTTACAATTTTCACATGATAATATTATTTGATTCTCATATGACAATGGTCATAATTTTTTCTCCGATTTTAGAATTTTCACGTTAATCTTTTATAGTGTTATTTTGTTTCTCTTTTTCTCTACGTTTTGTTTTTTCCAATAACTTTGATGAACATAGTAAATAATCTTGAAAACAATGTATTCTAACACTCTTTTTAATTCCTATTCTTTAAAAAAAAAAAAAATACGTTAACTCTACACATTTAAAAAAAAAAAACATCTCTTGAATTTTATTCAATAATAAAGAGTGTTAGATACTCTACCTATTAAAAATATGTTCTAAATTGATGATACTTTTGTTAAAATAAGGCATCGAATATATGCAAAGTTATTCCTCCACACACATTGGTGAGAGCATATGTATGGAGAAGTAGGACCCGTAGTTGCATGGTGTTTAAAATTTCCACTCATGGATTAAAAATCGGGCACTTCATATTATATACTAACAAAATCATACATAAATAATCTCCATTGTTAATTTCAAATCCAACGGTCAAAACGAGCTAAGGCATATAATTGTTGGGTCTAATCACCAAACCCGAATCAATGTACTCACGCGTCTCTTTATAATAACAACCAAATGTGGTCCAAAACAAAATAATTGTCTCAATTAATTTAGCTGTTTTTATGACATTTATAGTCAAAATTATCGAATGATTCGTGATTGCATTGAAAAGACATAATGTATTTATACGGAAAAATGTTACTTAAGCAAATAAGTCAAGGAGACAAATCTCTATTAAAATAAGCATTTGTCAACAAATATCTGGTACTTTCAATAACGATAGATGTATTTGTTACAAATCTTATGCAAGAGTAACTTAAGAAAAAAAGTTTAATGTAATTGACATTAAAAAAAATTACAATCACAATATCATATGTATGAGTTATCTTCTTACCATGCAAGAGAGATCATCCCTTTCGTGTGGAGCATGATAATTGGGAGACCTATCTAATATTTTTATTCCATCAAGTCAGGTTTGTGTCATGGAGTCTTAATGATTGTTTGCTTGATAGTGAAATTAGTATGTGTTTGATTTTATGGTAGGTGAAAATTAATTTTAATTGAGTTGATTTTTAAAAAAATATTGAATTGATTGAAGTTAAATGTTTTGATAGTTTGAAACGAACATGATTTTATTGTTATAAAAATAATGGCGGGTTTGGTTAATTTTGATTAAAATTATTTTTAAGATCTCATTATTAAAATATGAAATATATGAAGTATGTGTTTGATTTTATGGTAGGTGAAAATTAATTTTAATTGAGTTGATTTTTTAAAAAATATTGAATTGATTGAAGTTAAATGTTTTTATAGTTTGAAACGAACATGATTTTATTGTTATAAAAATAATGGCGGGTTTGGTTAATTTTGATTAAAATTATTTTTAAGATCTCATTATTAAAATATGAAATATATGAAATAGAGACTCCAATTTTAAAATTATTATCTTATGAACTAATCCATTTTGACAGTTCCACTTTCAAATATGAGATATGTAAGAATAAAATATTTAAAAGTATTATTTTGGTCTATCAATCTCCTAAACATGAAGCGTGTAACAATATTAAAAAAATAGCTTAGGATACGAGACATGTATCATCACATCATTAGCATGAGCATGCATAGTATGATAGCATCGTGAATCGTGAATGCACGAAATGTAATTAACATAACCATATAGCCATGCATGAACAACTATAAATAGAAAAGTTGTAGTTAAGGTATGAGATGAAGAAGATTGAATAATGAAATGAGAATATAATTATATCTCGGTATCAAAGTTATTGGTTCGAGTGAAGGATCGACTTATTTGTATCGAAAGTTCTCCCCACGTGATGGTGGGTATGAGGCATGTCCCG